>JAHDVF020000977.1:0-86151 GCA_022606425.2 Lepidostoma basale
CTCTTTGTTACATCTTCCAATATTCATTTTGTGCTTCTATTTCACCAGGCCCTGGTCTCGCCTTCTTGGCGTACCCCTCGGCAGTCCTCCAGCTCCCCGGTTCTGCGCTTTGGTCCTGCTTGTTCTTCTTCATGTTGCTTCTCATTGGGTTGGACTCCCAGTTCTGCACCATGGAGGGATTCGTGACTGCCGTGGTGGACGAGTGGCCCGGACTGCTGAGGAAGCGAAAGGAAATATTCATAGCCATCACTTGCTTTATATCCTACATCGTCGGGTTGTCGTGTATATCACAGGTGAAGATATGAACTAACCTTATATAGATCATCAACTTATATCCGTCCAATCCTGGACATAGGCCTCCTCCGTTGTCTGTCCATCCTGGGCAACACGCATCCATGTCGTACCGGCGGTCTCTTTAATGTCGTCCCTCCATCAAAGTTAGGCTGTCCGTTATACAGAGTTCGGATATATAATTTGGAGCCATTCCATGTGGCGCTTTGAAGACTGTCCAGCAGAGTTTATACTGGATTCTTTCTGGACTCTTAAGCCAGTGAAGTTCTTTAAGATGTTGTGTTATATTGGTTTGTTATATTATATAATATATATTTTTATTCAACTTATCCTATGATCGTCTCAAAATATATCATTTTTATAAATCATCTCGGTTTTGTTTTCAGGGAGGTATGTACGTATTCCAAATCCTGGACTCCTACGCAGTATCTGGCTTCTGTCTCCTGTTCCTCATCTTCTTCGAGTGCGTATCCATCTCCTGGGCGTTCGGAGTAGGCCGCTTCTACGACGGCATCAAGGACATGATTGGCTACTACCCCGTGGGTTGGTGGAAGTTCTGCTGGGTGATTGCCACGCCTTTCATCTGTATAGTAAGTTCAATCTCTTCATTCATCAGATAGTTCATTATTGTACATTTCATAATCTTTTTCTATAGAGTATTCTCTCTGATGTCACGGAACAATGATACGGAACCAATTGTTTACAGCTTCGAAGAGATGGGCATCTCATTACCCATTTCTTTAAATTAATCAGGGGATATTTCGAGAACTTGGTCGTGCTAGAGCAACCGGATTGTTGTAGCCGGTAGGTACAACAATCTGTCCGACAGCAATAGCACAGATTGTTGTACCTACCGGCCACCAGAACCAATCTGCCTCTGGTGACACCGGTAGGAAGAGCAATTAGTCTGCTGAACGCGGTCTCCTTGGAAATCGACGACTTTCATATTAGTGAAGGTACGTTCAGGGGACAAATACTCTTGACTTTAGAAAGTATGTAGTCTTCCTAATGTCGAACCATCTCTAATGCGTTTCTGGTATTATGTTGTATTTTTATAATTTTTTACCTGTACTCAATTTTTCAAACATTTTGCTGTTTGAAATGTTTTTTGACACAGTTCGCACTAAATCACTTCTCAGAAGCACAGAGATGAAAACCCTAATTAAAACAAAGGCTTGACACTACACGACACAATCAAGAACAAAACTTTCAGATAAATATGTGATATCCAGAATGTCGTCAGATAAGTAGTGGGGGAGACAGAGAAGAAGACATTGGAGGGACCATGTAGAGAGAATGGACAGTCAAAGATTACCACACCTCGGGAAACATGAGAAACCAGAGGAAAGAACGATGCCTAGAAGACCCTCCAAGAGATGGATAGACAGCTGAAAATCCACAACAGGCCCTTGCGGGATCCAAACAGTTTTAAAAAAATAAGAAGTTTAAGAAACAAAAAAAAACTATGGTAACCGTTTATTTTGCCTATCTTGTCTTTTGAAGAAGATGTTTTATATTTAATGCTATCCACAGGGCGTGTTCATCTTCAACTTGGTGCAGTGGACTCCGGTTAAGTACCTGAACTACAGCTACCCCTGGTGGTCACATGCCTTCGGCTGGTTCTCCGCCCTCTCTTCCATGCTCTGCATTCCTGGGTACATGATCTACCTCTGGTATGTCACGCCAGGAACACGGGAAGAGGTAAGAACACTCGTTTTATTTTTAAATAATCACTAATTAAAAAAAGCACTCAGAGTGTCAGAAATGATGACGCTCAGAAACGAATCTGCAATAATACTACGCAATAAAATTAGGGACTCAAAGATAAGGGAAATGTGCTAGGTCGAGGGTGTCGTTAGGTGTGAGAGGAAAAGGAGAATGGTATGCTCACGTGAGAAAAATGGATATCACAGACTCCCTCCCATTGTGTTGCACGGCCAACCCCAAGGTAGACAACCCCCGGGCAGACCACCAAAGAGATGGATCGACAGCTGGGAGTCGACCTCGCAGGAGGCCAATTTCTCTTAAGAAACAAGCCACAAGGACTACACAAAGTCTAACAGAGTTATTAATACAAATTTAAACGTCTGTTTTCTAGAAGCTTCATTTTATTTATGGGAATGACATGTAAAGCGAAAACATATCATTCCCGTCAGAAATATAATAAATCTTCTTGAAAACAGATGTTTACATTCATACTATTTATTTAATATAGAGTTTTACATCATTGTTCAAGAATCAATGAATACACTAACCGAATCTTTACAAAATGCAATAAAAATATTTACATAAAACAATGTTTTTAAGAATAAACGTAGGATGGCTTAAATGGCGTGGCCTATGAGGAGTACTTTGCGACAGCAAAGTACAAAATAAAAGGAAAGGTGTACCGAACCCCCTTAAGACCTGCTATGCTCTACGGATCGGTCGATATCAGATGTAGCCTAAAACCGTTTCCATAGCGGGAAAGGCTAGGGAACGTCATCTGCGGTGGTATGGCCATGTGAGCAGAAGGGAAGATGAATACATCGTCCACAAGACCCTGCAACAGGAAGATGGAAGGAGGGGACCTGGTCGGCCTCGATGTCCACAGTTAGGAACGACCTGAGGGCGCTGGGACTGGACATCTAGATGACCCTGAATCGTGAGACTTGGGGAAACCGTATTAGGAGAGCCAACCTAGTTAACGGAAAATGTCCAGGCGAAAGAATAAGAATGTTTTTAAGAACTAATTTGATATTATTTCGACAGTGATTGGTTTCGGACAGACTCGCTGGCATAGACAGACACTTGACCAGTCTATCGATGCCAGCAAGCCAGGTGAAACCTGTCCCTCTCAAAATAAAGACAAAAGTTAACGCAGTTCTTAAAAAACATTGTTTATTATTATTTTGCACTTTGGTGCGGAGTGTTGGGTCCTTAGCAAAAGGGATGAAAATGAGCTGCTGGTTTTTTAAAGATCTTCTCCCTTCTTCTCTGGTTTCAATCCTGGGATTGGTTTGCAGCAATTTCCTTCATTATTCTCTTCCATTTTTCCCTGTCTTGTGCGGCTCTTTTGAAATCTGCATATGATGAGCAGCGTACGTCCACCAACAGGTCCTCCAGGTACTCTCAGCGTGGGCGTCCCCTAGAGTTTGTCCCCTCGATCATACCCTCCATTATGGCATGCAAGAGACCTTCTTGACGTATTACATGGCCGATCCATCTTGCACGCCTTTCGGACAAGGTCCTGAGCAGGTGCCTTCCTCCTTAGATTCCTTGAAGAACTTCCTCATTCGTGATGTGGTCTCTCCAGGAAATTCCAAAGAGTCTTCTATAGGACCACTCAAAAGTCAAAAGACTCAAAAGCCTCTAGTCTCCGCTTATCCCTTTCGGATAGGCACCATGTCTCGCAGCCGTACATCAAGACACTCCATACATAGGATAGGTGTTGAGAAAAATCTTTGAGCCTCTCTGTGAAGATGGAGTGTGGAGAGTGATGTGTAACCAGGAGCTGAAAGGACTTTACAACGAGCCTAACATAGTGAAGTTTATAAAAATACAGCGTCTTAGATGGTTGGGACACCTCCAGCGAATGGAAGAAGATGGAATACACGACCAGATGGAAATCGAAGTGTGGGAAGACCAAAACTGAGGTGGATGGATGGTGTGGAGGGGTGTTATAAACTGGTGAATGCGGGCGATGGATAGGGGAGGGTGACGAATAATTCTGGAGGATTCCGGGGCCCATAGTGGGTTGTGTTATTGTTGTTGTAATACAATACTTGTTTGATTACTCTTTGATTGTCCCATTTCAATCTGGATGTTTCCTCTTCACAGAAAATCAGGAAGATTGTGAGGATTGAGGAAGACATCCCCACCCTCAGACTCAAGATGCAGGCCGAGGCTGCCAAGAAGAAGAGTGCGGTGTAAGGTGCGAGACGCTGCAGCACGACTACATTTCGCTGAAATTCAAAAACACTATCATTGGTGAGTTAATATCCCACCCCACTCACGTTTATAACATGCATTATATGCATTATATGTTAGCAGCAAAATGTAACACTTTTGCTGGTTCTTGAGATGCCAATTGGACCTTTAATATGGTAGTTTTCCGTTGTTTTCCACATCTTCTTCTTCTTTCGGTGCCGTGTCAAGTCCCCCCAACGTTGGCGATCACTATAGCAAAGGCATCTCTATCCTGCGCCATTCAGAACAGGTTCTGAACTCTTGTTATTCCTGTCCACTGTCGCCATAGTGATTCCTGGGAAAAAGGTGACCAGAGTGGTTTCCCGTTGCCTTCTCTGTTGGATTTTTCTGTCGGGGTTACCTTCTCTTAGGTGGTTGGATCTGGTTTGGAGGCGCCAGAAACTCGCCTTTCACCCCCTCGATATCTGCTGTGATCACACACGGTTATGAGCGTGACCCCATTGCCCGGGGCTCGCGACAGGGATGTACTAGTTGGACTAGTCAGTAGTGTTGCCGGTGGAATGCAACTGGGCGTTTCGCAGCATTTTATAGAATCACACCCTCCAGCAAGATGTGACTCGCCGCGACCCTACTGACAATTCGAACCCCGACACATCAATGCACTTATCAATTCGACCACTCTTATATGTGTGATATTTTTTAAATGTATATTTTTTATTTAAGGCTCATTTCAACTCATCTTCAAGTCGTTGACGGAGACAGCATCCCAAATCTCATCTTGTTTACCTATCTGAGTGTGTGCTAGAGTCAAACATTTCGTTAATTTATAATATATATAATAATTTTTAGATTATTTTTAAGTTATAGAAATCGATCTTAGTATATTTTATTAGACGTAAATTATATTTTTTATTATTTTTGCTCCTTAATTAGAGCATAATTTGAGAAACATTATCATTTTCATTACCGGATGAGGAAAATATACATCAAAAATTACCTTTACATTTTTTTAATTATGTTTTACGTTCAAATATAATATTTTTGTTATAGAATATATATTTATTGTATTGAAATATGTATCAACGATTCTTGTATGTAAAATGCTCAAGTTTTACTAGTATGTATAAGTATGCTTGAAAATTAAGGGCTGGACATTATAAAAGTGTCAAATATCAAAAAGTTAAAAATGAGTCTTTGGATCACAATTGGTGTTAAACATAAAGGCCAATAACTATGCAAAGGTTTATAGTGATCGAATAGTTAAAACTACACACTTACAATTAACAATGTTTTATCTTCTTCTTTGATTTATGTTCAAACAACTTAGTACATTTGTAATAACCAGCCTTTAATTATTCATACATCAAAATTACTTTGAAGTTGTGTAATTGTTTAAACATATTAAAATGTTCTCACAAAAACAAAAATATATCATTTATTAATGTGACAATATAAAAATAAATAAAATTGTTACTACAGTATTATTTTTTTAAAAACAGGGCCCCAAATAGTTCCTTGAGGGATACCAGTTTTTTTTTTTAAATATCTGTTTCAACTATTGTTTTCGCTTTTTGTTTGTTAAAACAAGATGTCAATTAATCAAAATAACTATAATTTGTCAAAAAAGAAAAAATATTTTTGCCCACAATTAAAATAATCTTTTTCCAGTAAGTTAAAATATGATTCTCTTCTTGTTCCTGTCCGTCGAAGGTTGCACATTATGATTATTTTTACTTTATATGAAGCGACTCTAAATACGGATCAACTGAACCATTCTTGAAGGTTTTCGTCTTCTCCAGATACTTTCTTAAATTAAACCATAGACAAATAATTGGATCACTTAATCATTTCAATTTTTAAAATATATTTTAAAATTCTTGATATATTTGGTTATGTGAGTTTGTTCTTATATATATTTTAATTTTAAGAAATATCCTACATATTAATTAATTAAATAATAATTTAATTATAATTTTATATATTGCATAAACAGAACAATATTTTTTATACATACATTCCATTTAAAAATTCATAAATCATAAAAAAATAAAAATGAACCAATTATACAATAAAGTACAATATTTCAATTTATGACTGAAATAATCAAATTGGGAACAAATTTCAAAAAATTTTAACATAAAAAAAATTATATGCAATATTTTGTATTTTTTATATTAATCTTTGGTTTAAAGTTTTAATTAATTTATAATTTTACGATTTATGAATCATTTTATTTTTATGTTAGATTTAAGATGTATTAAAATAGGTAATTATATAAATGTATTTCTTTTAAAGCGATTGTGTATTTATACAATTAATGTGTGTATTTATATATTTTATATATACGTTATTTGTGCAGTTAAAATGTTGTGATTTTTAAATAAAAACATTTTCTTTTTTACACATATAGAAAAATTGGCATTGAAAATAATGCATTTCCTTTTTTTTTAAATATAATTCATGTTGAAGGTTATTAAAAAATACAATTAAAAATTAAAAACAACCTAATTTTATTAAGAGGACCCATATAAGAACCTTGTGGTACTCCATAAGAAAAAATATTGAATAAACTTATTTTTCTTATTTATTTATATGCATGTGAGTGTATAGAAAAATATGTACGCAATGTCTTCCATTTTCTTTTAGTATATCTATGAAAAATCTTATAATCGTGTGTGTAGAAAAACTGGTGTCGCGATAAACTCAACGTGTGTCTGAAATGTGAAAAAGCAAATAATTATTATTATGGCGCTACGTATGTAAAAATGTGCTTCCATTTATATATATAATTATCACTGAGTGTATTTAAATATTTAATATCGTTGTATTTACTAAATATGTTAGATTAGATTATAGGAATCAATGTACGAGGAACTAACCACATAAAATAAACGAAATGTTTTCCAAGTTGCGTTCTCATATATTATATTATTATGTTATTAATAGCGGATTTAATTTTAGTCGAGGGACGAACCCGCATAACCACATTATCTCGAATTTTCGACAGATGGCGCCTAATGCACAGATGTAAAATTTTCTATTTTGACAGATTTTGATGCTTATGTGGGTAAAAAAAGTCAGTCAATAATGAAAATCAAAAAACATATATTTTTATTTTCGTACTACGTATATATTTGCTAATTAATTGTCCTAAATAACAATATAATCACATTTATCAGGAATTTTTCTTTCTATAATCATTGCTTGTATGGTTATGATTAAAATATTGTTTTCTTTGCAAACCCAATAAAAATATTTAAAAATATCTTTACTTATTATTTTTAACAGTGATTTTATTAAAACACAGTGTTTTATTAAAACACAGTGCGTTTATTAAAACACAGTGATTTTATTAAAACACAGTGATTTTATTAATACACAGTGATTTTATCAAAATAATGTGATTTTATTTTTCCACATTGTTTTCTTTTTATACACCTCGCAATGTACACAAAAAATACTCGGAATTTGAGGTTTAATGATTTTTTGTTGGATTTTATAATACTGCAGACAATAAACTGTGCATCTGACGGTCAATCGTTAGATAAAATAAATTTAGAATGAACAAAATGACATATCCCTTGTTTAAGTTTCGAACTTTTCAAATCATGAATTAATTTTTTTAAAACATATCTGCACCCAACAGACTGAGAAAACATTGATTTTAGATTGTTGTGAAAGTGGTCATTTCAAAAATGACTTTAAATTGATGTGAATTTTGAAATATCTGAATGTCTATCTAATTAATAAATGTGTACTAAGCTAAGATTTCTGATTACAATTTTTTCTTTGTATGGAGCAATTTAATAATTATATTTAATATTATTTTGTATCTCTTTCCTATGTTTACATTATTGAGTTACTGCTGTATACAATTAAACATGGTTATGTGAGTATGTTGAGCGAAATTTAAATTCAAAATAAGAAGTGTTGGTTATTAAAAGTATGAAAGGGTTAAAGATAAATAGAATGAAAAGATTTCAAGATAAATATATAAAGTATAAATGTGTTGAAATAAAACATTTTATATGAAATTTATATCCCTATTTAATGAATATTTACAGTATGATTGAATTTAATAATAAACCAGTTTGAATATATATAGCATGAATGTGTTGAAATTGATTTAAAATCAAAATAATGAAATGATCGAAAGTGAATTTAAAGTATGAATGTATTGATATAAATTATATCTCAAATTTGATAATACTTAAATGAATATATGTAGCATGAATGTGTTGAATGAAGTTTTATCAAAACCTTGAGTAAATTAGGATGAATATTTATAGCATGAAAGTGCTCTAACTTCTGAAGTTATGCACTCACAAATCTGTCGAAAGAAATAATATCCCAAAATGATTATATTTGAATGAATATTTATAGCTTGAATGTATTGAAAGAAATTATTTCTTATAATTGACAATAATATATTGAATATTTAAAGGATGGCTGTATTTAAATTTATTTAAAATCATATTAAGAAAATGCCCAATTATTTAATAAAATTTAAATAATTAAACGATTTGTGAATATTTACAGTATGAATGTTTTAAATTGAATTATAGCTCAAAATAAGAATATAATTGAAGCATGAACGTATTACAGGAAATTGTATCTCGAATATGAAAATATTAGTATGGATATTTATAGCGTGAACGATTTTTAAAAGGAATTATAACTCAAAACCAGATTATTATTGGATGAATATTTAAAGCATGAATGTATTAAAGGAAACTGTATCTCAATTATGAAAATACTGGAATGAATATTTAAAGTATGAACGATGTTTTAAAATGAATTATAACTAAACAAAACTACATTATTGAATGATTATTTAATGTTTGAATGTATTAAAGGAAACAGTATCTCAATTATGAAAATTCTAGAATGAAGATTTAAAGTATGAACGATTTTTAAAGGAATTATAACTCAAAATAAGAACATTATTGAATGCAGTTTTACAGCATCTTCTTCACTTTATTCTTTTAGACCTTTGGTCTGTTCCTGTAGTCAGGCTTGCCTCTCTTTGAAGGTTGAATGTATTAAAGGAAATTGTATCTGAAATATGAAAATCCTAGAATGAATATGTATAGAATGAACGATTTAAAAAAATGATTATAACTCGAAACAATTACATTGTTGAATGAACATTTAAAGTATGAATGTATTAACGGAATTTGTATCTCAAATATGAAAATACTAGAATGAATATATAAAGTATTAACGATTTTAAAATAAATTATAACTCGAGAACATTATTGAATGAATATATATAGCATGAATGCATTAAAAGAAATAGTATCTAAAATATGAAAATCCCAGAATGAATATTTATAGAATGAACGATCAGTAAAGGGAATTATAAATCAAATTAATAACGTTATTGAATGAATATTTATAGCATGAATGTACTAAAGAAAACTTTATCACAATTATAAAAATAATAGAATGAATATATAAAGCATGAACGATTTTTAAATGAATTATAACTCAACACAAGAACTTTCTATAATAAATATTTATAGCATGAATGTATTAAAGAAAACTTTATCTCAATTATAAAAATAATAGAATTAATATATAAAGTATGAACGATTTTTAAATGAATTATAACTCAACACAATAACTTTCTATAATGAATATTTATAGCATGAATGTATTAATGGAAATTACATCCCTAGATGAAAATACCAGAATGAATATTTAAAGTATGAATGATTTTTCAAGGAATTATAACTCAACACAAGAACTTTCTATAATAAATATTTATAGCATGAATGCATTAAAGGAAATTATATCCCTATATGAAAATACCAGAATGAATATTTAAAGTATGAATGATTTTTAAAGGGAATAATAACTCAAAATAAATGCATTAAAGAAACAATATATATAGCATGAATGTGTAGGAAACTTTATCTTAAATATGAATATACACAAATGAATATTAATAGCATTAATGCTTTAAAGTAAAGTGTAAATCTAAAAAAACGCTCAAATGATTATTTATAGTATGAATCTGTTGAGAGGTATTTTAATTTATGATAAACACATTGAAATATATTAGAACTCAAAATAAGAACGATGAAAATGAATATTTATAGCTTGAAACTGTTTGAATTAATTTAAAATCAAAATTAGAAGCTTTAATGAATATTGTTTAAAATATTTATAATACAAAACTTGAAAAATCTGATATAAATATATACAGCATGAATGCGTTAAAATTTTTAAATAAAAACAAAATTCACACCATTTTTATTTAGTTATGATTTTTACTGTTTTAACCAATATTAATTTATAAACGATGTATGGCTTTTTTATATATTTAATTATTTATTTTTACAAACTTTTTTAATATGTATAATATTTTTAATTAGAAATAGGTTTAAAGTAAATTATTTAACGAGCATTTTCAAATACAAAATATTTTGTAAATAGTTTTAAAATTATTTTTATAAATACATTTTTCCCATGTAAATTAAAACATGTCATCTTCGTAGTTCAATACTGCGTATAAAGAATAGGTACCTAATTAATAGCGTGAGTAGATACTCGGTATATTCGGTTTTTGAACTGCGAAGATGAAATTATTTAATTTTAATTTTGAATTAAGAACATATTTTAAAACGTACGTTTAATTTCACAGTGTTTCAAAGATGTCGTTTAATAGCAAGCGTGGTATTTATTATAAAACATTGTTTATTATCTTGTTCTTAATTTAAATCGTTTAACAAAATGGCCGATCATTGACAAAACGGCGATATCTAACAACAACAACAAAAAACCATCACGCCGTTTCCCCGTAGGGGTAGGCAGAGAGAATGGACCGCTACACTACTCTATCCTGGCACACCTTTCTGGCTTCCTCCACATTCATATAGCGAGTCTTCTTACATGACCAACCTTTAAAATTATATTAATTTGGTCATGCCATGTTTTCCTCGACTCCGTACTCCATTTACATCATTAACGTATACTTTCTTAACCATTCTTTCTGCATCCATGCGCTTCATATGTCCGAACCAACGCAGCGATCCTTTCATAATTTTGTTCATAATACCTTCTTCCGCTCTACATTCCTTTCTTATATCAGCATTTGAGATTCTGTCGTATATCGTTATACCACACACATGTCTTAGGGACCTCATCTCTACCGCATTTATTCTGCTCTCATCGTTCTTCTGCCAGTTCCATGCTTCGCTTCCATACATTAGGGTTGGGACCAGAACTCCATTGTGAACGGCCGTTTTCGCTTTCATTGATAAATTCTTGTTTCCAATAACTATTTTAACGCACCAACCCTTCTTTCGACGTCACTATCCGTTCGGCCATCCGCTGTGAACATGCTACCTAAATACACAAATTCACTCATCACAAATCACAATGAAAATGTGCAAAACGATGTATTATAGAAAACTGAAGGAATTCAAGTCATGTGATTGTGTTTTTATGAAAATTAATAAATGATATCTAAGATGGTTTGGATATAAAGATCGATTGAAAGACGAAAGAATGGTTAAACGCGTCATGACCAAATGTAATTAATAGCTAAAAAGCGGGCATATTTAATGACAGAATGGGCGAACGTTCGTGGCACGATGTATGAATGTAGAGGACTCAATTTACTACACGATTCTATCGTGACATATATACGAGTTTTAACAGTGTTTTATAATTATGCCATTGGAATATAAAATGCAATATATCCTGTTTATTTATTTTTATAAATATTTTTTCATATCTAAAAGGCGGGCCACACTGTTTGAAACAAACTCTCCACAGGGGTGACCTTGGTGGAGAGCTGTGGAGCCCGCGGTCGGTGTATCGTCCACAGTTGGTTTAAAACAAGCTCTCCACAGTAGACACTATTTTCGTATACGTCCGCACTCGTGATATTACGAGCTACTTTTGGTAAAAACCCAATGACATGGAAATGGCTAATTATAAGTGTTTAGGGAAGAGTATTAGTCAACCAGTTCACACAATAAATTTGAGGCCGATTTGTTGAAATTTCAACCCCTAAATTACCTACCTAATTGCATGCAACAACAAAACCGGTTCAGTCGTATTGTTTCGCCGCTAACCGATTGATATATACCTATGAATTTAATATTCAAAATTAAAAAAATACTTATATTTCTATCTTTATACTCAAGGTCGAGCTGCAAAGGGCCTTTTACGGTTTCATATATTAAAAAAATCTCACGAAATACGCTATTCAAATACCTACTTTATGTAAAGACAGAGAGATAGACAGATATATGTGTTTCTATCGTAGAAGTCAACAGACATGTACATTTTATAAGAATAAAAATTTCAAAATAATAATTTTATAGAATAATGAAAAGTAGCTCGTAATATTAAGATTTGAAACACCGTGCGACGCCGCTACGCAACTGACCTTGACTGGTGGAATCCACAGCCAAACGTGTGGAATGCGTGTTTTTCAAACGAATTTTGGTTTAAAACAAGTGTCTACAGTTTTACACCGTTGGTGGAGACCCATGTGGAGAGCTTGTTTATAACAGTGTGGCCCGCCTTTAACAAGGGAAGGGTATTACATAGAAAAATGATTTCGGATGAGATTTTGAAATCAATTTCCTATATCGTGCCCTTTTCTTGCAAGGCAACCATAATTAAAAAAATATATAAATATTTTTTTTCCTACTGTTAATATTATTTATTTATTAAAATACTTTATGTGATATTTATAAAAAATGTGCTCCATATTTATTTAAAACATTCCAATATTTTAATATTATATCATTTAGACAAATTAATTTAACCTAACCTCACAATATTTAAAACATTTTTTTATAATAATAATTCAAATAACCTCCCAGAATCCTTGATTTTTTTTTTAAATATACAAAAAATTTAATTTTGTATTTTTTTGAATTTGGAATACATTTTTAAAATCATATTTTGTAAGGTTATGTTAGGTTAGAGTGTAATTTGAACACGTGATTTTGGGGTTAGGTTAAATTCTCTTTTGTTTGTTTTTATTAATATTGAGATATATAATATATTAATATAGTTTGCTGCTAAAACTGTCTTCCATAGGTAACTAGCCTAGTCGTTTTGATTAGTATTATTCCTAAGTATAAAGGGCTATAAGTGTGTTAACTCTAGTAATGGATGTGTAGTCAATAAATAAATATGTTAATCAAAACATTCCTTTCATTTCTTTTATCCCTTAATAGAATAATCCTTATAAGACTTTGATAAGCTATAGAAACCACTTTGAGAAGTTATAAAAACCACTTTGAGAAGTTATAAAAACGACTTTGAGAAGTTATAAAAACGACTTTGAGAAGTTATAAAAACCACTTTGAGAAGTTATAAAAACCACTTTGAGAAACTATAAAAACCACTTTGGGAAACTATAAAAACCACTTTGAGAAACTATAAAAACCACTTTGAGAAACTATAAAAACCACTTTGAGAAGTTATAAAAACCACTTTGAGAAACTATAAAAACTCATATGGTTTTACTGCAATCTCTTGATGGAAGTTCATTTTAAATAATAATTAATAAAACAATGTTATTTAACTACTTCTACTTTTGTCTTTTTCCAACAGCGACCGGTTTCGCCAGGCTCGCTGGCATCGACAAACTGTTAAACTAGTTATAATAATGTTTAAATAACTCATATCATAAATAGTGTTTAACCCATGTCATAAATAGTGTTAAAAAAACTCATGCCATAAATAGTGGGGTATCAATAATGAGAGTCCTCTCACGATACTCACATATTAAATCGAATAAAAAAATTAATGTAGAGGAATCGAGAGAAGATGTCAGGACAGAAGAGTGTGGCGGTCCATTCTTTCTGCCTACTCCTCCGGGCAGACGGTGTGATGGTTAGTTAATTAGTTATAATAAAAACACAATTGAAAAGAGAAACCATTTATTTCATTTTTTTCATATGTAGTTTTACAAAACCGACGTGTTATCATTACAATAACTTTCCTACATTATTCAATTTCGCGTCTAACTAATGTTCTAATATAAAAGAATATCATATTACAAGCTAATAATCTCATGAACTAGCCTAAGCTTACAATTAGATTCATCTTAAAATATCAATGAAAAAATAATAGACACAATAATGACGGAACAATGTCGTGTATCCGGCGGTTTATAACCCCTGCACCACTCCATATATTGTTATAACACTTTAAATGGCGCTGAAATCACTTCAAAATCTGCAAAAAACAATAATTTACTTCAAAAATTGAAAAAATGCTAGATAGTAGAAATAAGCCTCTTCGCAAATCGTTGAATTAACTTCAAAAAGTGCAAAATTTTACAGATGATAAAAGTTTATATTGAATATATGCTACTTTATAAATAGTTATACATGTTTTAAAGTTTGGTTCAATTTTTAATTTAAAAATATTTAAAAAGAAAAAATTGTACTTCATTTGGTAGATGGTACTGAAAGAGCATAACTTTTTTTTTAAATGCAGAAGCTACTTCAAAGGGTGCAAAAATTACTTAAAAAGTGTAGAAGTTACTCTCAAAAGCGTAAAAGTTACTTCGAAGTGTGCAAAAGTTACTTCTTAAGGTGCAAAAGCTACTTCAAAAAGTGCTGAAGTTATGTCAAACAGCTACAAATAAAAATATTGTAAATATGAAAGGATACATGGTACTGAAAGAGCTTAACTTATTTTTTTTAAATGCAGAAGTTACTTCAAAGGGTGCAAAAATGACTTAAAAAGTGTAGAAGTTACTCTCAAAATGTGCAAAAGTTACTTCAAAAGGTGCAAACGTTACTTCAAAAAGTGCAAAAGCTACTTCAAAAAGTGCTGAAGTTACTTCTATCAGCTGCAAATGAATATTATAACAATGTATGAAATACTGTGTTACTTCAAACAGATACCCGCCAAATACATAACCTTGATTATCAGATTCATAGTTTAAATTTGTACTGAATAACTGAAAAAATAATTTCATGCATACGTTAGAGAAACATTACACCCACAGTTGTCAGATTCAAATTCATATTTGTCTTTAAAAGATAAATAGTATAAATATTTAAAGACGAATTACAATAGCATTCCTCGGAGTTACATTTTTTAAATTAATTAAAAAAACTAATACATCATTTTTCTACGGAACTATTCAAATATATAATCAGTTAATTATTTTGGCACTATGAGAAATCCACATTATATTTTTAAATGTGCAAATGAGGTTAGGTTAGGTTCCAAAATGGAAAGGAATTTAAGACATTGTGCTGAAGGTTAGTGTCTCAAAGATGATGAAGCCACATCATCATAAAGACAGCCGAAGAGTCATCGTCCAGGATGAAGGTAAGAAAATATTGATACAGGATCATGCCAATAAAAAAAATCTCATCAAATCATCTAACAATCACAGATCGATATTTTTTTTAGATGATAAAATATGGATTTAAAATATTTTAAAAATATAATTACATTTTTAAAGAATTATATTGCTAGACTTATACACCTAATAATCTCCATGGCGATATTAAAAATACTTAAATTAATATTTAATTTAGTCAAAAATGCCGCAGACAAAATATATTTAATATAAAATAAACATTTGATACAAGTGTTAAGTGACATGTCATGTTTATAGACACACGATTGTAGTAACTGTTCATGTTTTAATGATACACGATAGTGAGAGCTCATATTATATCATGATGACAGCTCATGCTTATAAGATATATAAAGGTGACGGTTCATGTTTTAATGATACAAGATGGTGACAGCTCATATTATATCATGGTGACAGCTCATGCTTATAGGATACATAAAGGTTTTAATGATACACGGTGGTGATTATATTGTAGTGATTGGTCATGTTTTAATGATGCATTATGGTGTCAACACATATAGATTATACTATGGTGACACATCATGTTTATGAGATACAAGATGGTGAAAGTCCATGTTCATTAGATATACGGTAGTGAAATGATTATATTATAGTGACTGTTCATGTCTTAATGATGGTGTAAGTTCATGATTATATTGTGGTGACATATCATGTTGATAAGATACATTATAGTGACAGTCCATGTTTATTAAATACCCGGTGGTGACATGATTATAATATAGTGATTGTTCATGTTTTAATGATGGTGTAAGTTCATGATTATATTGTGGTGACATATCATGTTTTTAAGACATACGGTGGTAACATGAGATTTCATTATAGTGACTCTTCATGTTTTATACATTATGGTGTCAGTACATGATTATACTAAGGTGACACATCATGTTTATAAGATACATAATGTTTCATGTTTTAATTGATACATGATGGTGTCAGTACATGATTATACTATTGTGACATATCATTATAGTGACTGTTCATGTTTTAATGATACATGATGGTGTCAGTACATGATTATACTATTGTGACATATCATTATAGTGACTGTTCATGTTTTAACAATACATGATAGTGTCAGTACATGATTATACTATTGTGACATATCATTATAGTGACTGTTCATGTTTTAATGATACATGATGGTGACAGTACATGATTATACTATTGTGACATATCATTATAGTGACTGTTCGTGTTTTAATGATACATGATGGTGTCAGTACATGATTATACTATTGTGACATATCATTATAGTGACTGTTCATGTTTTAATGATACATGATGGTGTCAGTACATGATTATACTATTGTGACATATCATTATAGTGAATGTTCATGTTTTAATGATACATGATGGTGTCAGTACATGATTATACTATTGTGACATATCATTATAGTGACTGTTCGTGTTTTAATGATTCATGATAGTGTCAGTACATGATTATACTATTGTGACATATCATTATAGTGACTGTTCATGTTTTAATGATTCATGATGGTGACAGTACATGATTATACTATTGTGACATATCATTATAGTGACTGTTCGTGTTTTAATGATACATGATGGTGTCAGTACATGATTATACTATTGTGACATATCATTATAGCGAATGTTCATGTTTTAATGATAAATGATGGTGTCAGTACATAATTATACTATTGTGACATATCATTATAGTGACTGTTCATGTTTTAATGATACATGATGGTGTCATGATGTCATGGTCATGATTTTATTGTGGTGACACATGATATATGGTAGTAAAACTTTATGATAATGATAAATTGATGGTGACAGGTCATGTTTGAGATATATTCTATAATAATATGGCATACGAGAGTGACAACTGATGACAATATCACAAATGATAGTTACAGCCCGTATTAATACAGTCTCCGGGAATTAATATAATTGAGAGAGAGTTATATTTTGTCATGGAAAATTAAATTCACATAAGCAATTATTTTTTAAACATTTCTACGGCATTTATTGAATTATCTTTCATCTCATTATGCCGATTTCATGTATATTTTAGAATTTTTATTAAATATTTGTTCAAGGATTAATTTTATCTGAATAGAGACGAAGATGCAAACCGGAAACTGAATATGGTGATCGAGGTGTTTACAGGACTTATGACCTGTCATTGGTTGGGTTAAGCGCACGCTTTATGAAATTACAACATTCCCCATTCCACCTTATGACCACCATGTCTGACAAATTTTTGGAAGTTGTATATATGGTAATATCCAACACCACAATTCACATGTCAGTTTCAATTTACAGACCAGCGCCATCTATGAAGATAAGATTTAAACATTAAGCAGAAGATATCCAGTATTCGTCTACAAGTATTTGTATACATTCAAAATGTTGCATAAAATATTTGTTCGATTACAATGAAGTTAGTAATTGTTGATTTATATAAATACCATCACGCCGTTATCCGAGAGGGTAGGCAGATATAATGGAACGTCACACTACTCCATTCTAACACACTTCTCTAGCTTCCATATTCCCAAATTCATCACGCCTTTTGCTACTGATTAATTTTAGAAGTTATAAATTACCCTTATCTGGGACGTAGTGCTGGGAATAAAATAAATGGCGCACTCAGTCATTACTGCAAATAGAAATATATCCACAGAAGACGGCAGTACACAATGGAGTTCTAGTGCCAACCCTCATGTATGGAAGTGAAGCTTGGAGCTGGCAAAAGAAGGATGAAAGCAGGATAAATGCAGTAGAAATGAGATCTCTTAGACGAATGTGTGGATACTCTGTGTGTGAGAGTGTCGAATGAAAATATAAGAAGTGAATGCGGTGCGAATGATGGTGTCATGAACAAAATAATGAAAGGATCATTAAGATGGTTTGGACATATGGAAATAATGATTGAAGAAAGAATGGTAAAAAAAAATACATGTTAATGATGTAAAGGGAACCAGAAATAGAGGAAGACCGACGTGGCACGATCGAATAAATCAAATATTGAATGTCGGCCATGTGAGGAGTCAGAGAAATCGACGCGCGTGCATGAGATGTATGAATGTTGAGGAAGCGAGAGAAATATGTCAGGAAAGAAAGGTGTGGCAGTCCATTCTTTCTGCCTACCCCTTCGGGGAGACGGCGTGATGGTTAGTTAGTTAGTTATTTTTAACGTAAGGGCCTAGGGAGTGCACAAGTGAAGCCTATTACAGCTTCGGGTAAGCGGAGAGAGCCCTCTATGGCTCGGTCATATAAGGGCAGCGAGAGTTGTGGAGATCAGGAAGAGAAACCTATGTTCAGCATTGGACGACTATAGGGTGATGATGATGAGCTGTAAGCGAAGTGTGAAACTGGCAGAAGGATAACAGCAGAATAAATGTGGTAGAGATGAGATCACTTAGACGTATGTGCGATAAAACAACAGATGCTAACTAACTAACCATCACACCATTTCCGCGGAGGGGTAAGCAGAGAGGATGGATCGCCACAATGGCCTGTCCTGGCATACCTCTCGGGCTTCCTCTACATTCATACATCGTACCATGCACGCACGTCGATTATTCCGACTTCGAATGTGACCGCCTTTTAGTAATTGATTAATTTGGTCATGCCATGTTTTCCTCGGTCGTCCTCGGCTTCTTTTCCACTCACGCTGCTTGTGTACAACTTTTTAACCATTCTACTCTCATCCATTCGTTCCATATGTCCAAACCATCTCAGGGATCCTTTTTTAATTTTATCCATGATGCAGTCATCTGCCTTACATTTCTTTCTTATTTCATCGTGCGGTATTCTATCATACAACGTTTTCCCGCACACTCTTCTTAGTGATCGCATTTCTACGGCGTTTATCCTGCTTTCATCCTTCTTTTGCCAGCTCCAAGCTTCACTTCCATACATGAGGGTTGAACAACAGATGCAGCGTTCATATTTATATTTTTAGATTTAAAACTAACTAACTAACCATCACACCGTCTCCCCGGGGGGATAGGCAGAAAGAATGGACTGCCACACTTTTCTTTCCTGACATATTTCTCTCGATTCCTCAACATTCATACATCTTGTCATGCACGCACGTCGATTTCTCCGACTCCTCACGTGACCAAGATTCAATATTTGATTTATCGTGCCACGTTTTCCTCGGCCTTCCTTTATTTCTAGCTCCGTTCGCACCGTTTACATATACCTTCTTTACCATTCTGTCTTCACTCATTCTTTCCATGTGTCCAAACCATCTTAATGACCCTTTTCTTAATTTTGTTATGTATTCACTTCTTATACTTGCATTTGTCACTCTATCATGTACAGATTTGCCACACATTCGTCTTAGAGATCTCATTTCTACTGCATTTATTTTTCTTTCATCCTTCTTTTGCCAGTTCCTTACTTCACTTCCATACATAAGGGTCGGCACGAGAACACCATTTCTTCTTCGAGTCCGTATTCAATCAACGCGTGCATGACACGATGTATGAATGTTGAGGAAGCGAGAGTAATATGTCAGTAGAGAAAAGTGTGGCAGTCCATTGTTTCTGCCTACCCCTTCGGATAGACGGCGTGATGGTTAGTTAATTAGTTATATTGATGTGGAAGAAGTGTGATGGTGTCTCTGCCTACTCTTCCAGATAAACGACGCAATGGTTTGTATGTTCAGTTTCTACAGTTGAATCGCCCTTGTAAAGCCGCTTTAATTAAATACATATTTATATGTATTTAAATCTCGTTCACAATGGAGTTCTGGTCCCAACCCTAATGTATGGAAGCGAAGCATGGAACTGGCAGAAGAAGGATGAGCGTAGAATAAATGCGGTAGAGATGAGGTCCCTAAGACGTATGTGTGGTAGAACGATATACGACAGAATCTCAAATGCTGATATAAGAAAGGAATGTAGAGCGGAAGAAGGTATTATGAACAAAATTATGAAAGGATCGCTGCGTTGGTTCGGACATATGGAACGCATGGATGGAGAAAGAATGGTTAAGAAAGTATACGCAAATGATGTAAATGGGGTACGAAGTCGAGGCAGACCGAGGAAAACATGGCATGACCAAATTAATCAAATTTTAAAGGTTGGTCATGTTAAAAGTCGGAGGAATCGACGTGCGTGTATGACTCGTTGGATGAATGTGTAGGAAGCTAGAGAGGTTTGCCAGGATAGAGTAGTGTGGCGGTCCATTCTCTCTGCCTACCCCTGCGGGGAAACGGCGTGATGGTTTGTTGTATTTATATAATTTTATAATGTTTCTAAAAACATTATTTTTTATAATCAATTCTTACATATTAAAAAAAAATCATATTAATTAATCTCATTGTTTCAACATAAAAAATAGCTTATTCTATTTAATAGTAATGCCACCGTAAATGCAAAAATTAAATATTTCCTTACTTAATAAAAAATACATAAAAAAAAAATATTCAATTGATATATTTACATTTATAGTTAATTTTTTAAGTATTTTTAAATATCATATTTATAATATACAAAATCATCAGTCAATTTTTTAATTTTTTTAAAAAAGTTCTTTAAAAAAAATATTTTGAAATTATTCACAACCTTTGATAAGAAGTATCAAAAAATATGACTCTTTAATATATCATATTAGTAGAGAATCATATGATAAGAGTGAAATTTGTTTATGGCATCTTATAAAACAATGTAAAACTTTATTTAATATTGATGAAACTTACACGTGTCTCCTTGTTTTCAATTAAAAGTGACATGTTTTTCATTGTTTTCAATTAAAAGTAACATGTTTCTCCTTGTTTTCAATTAAAAGTGACATGTTTCTCTTTGTTTTCACATAGAAGTGACATGTTTATCCTTGTTTTCAATTAAATGTGACATGTTTCTCCTTGTTTTCAATTAAAAGTGACATGTTTCTCATTGTTTTAAATTAAAAGTGACATGTTTCTCCTTGTTTTCAATTAAATGTGACATGTTTCTGCTTGATTTCAATTAAAAGTGACATGTTTCCCTTTGTTTTCAATTAAAAGTGACAATTTCTCCTTGTTTTCACATGGAAGTGACATGTTTCTCCTTGTTTTCAATTAAAAGTGACATTTCTCCTTGTTTTCAATTAAAAATGACATGTTTCTCCTTGTTTTCAATTAAAAGTGACATGTTTCTCCTTGTTTTCACACAAAAGTAACATATTTCTCATTGCTATTATTTTTAAGTGACATGTTTCGTCTTTCTATTAAACAGAAGTAACATGTTTCTTCTTGTGATTACATAAAAGTGACATGTTACTCCTTGCAATTACATAGAAGGGACATGTTCCTCCTAGCTATTACATAAAAGTAACATGTTTCTTCTTGCTATTAACTATAAGTGACATATTTCTCTTTGCTATTACAAAGAAGTGACATGTTTCTCCTTGATATTACAATGAAGTGACATGCCATGCCATGGTGGACAGCCAGATTAACCTATTGGAGACTATGGAAAAGTAACCGAGGTTTCGGAAGACCACAGAAAAGATGATGAGATGAAGCCTCAATAGCTGGTGTGGGTTAGAAAGGAGAGCCATCCAGTTGTGGAGAGATCAAGGCTCATGAATAAGAACAAGAAGAATATTCCATTATAAAATGTACATTTAAATATGCCCTACCAAGATGAAACATGTCACTGCTATAAAATATAATTAAACTTAAGCAAAACACGTGTTTTCATCAATATATGTGATAAAAACAAACTTAAAAGTGAAAATAACAGTGTGTAAGTTCATAATAACAGAATTGTATTAAGTATGTAAAAAAAAAACTTGTAATTTCTTGGTTCTTAAATGTACATAGTATCCATTGTGTCCTATATAAAGAATGTTACGGAGATCTGATGATGAAAACCACAAAGACAATTGCAGTGAGACACTAACCATCTACACATGATATAGAAAATTATTAAATCCACATTTTTACGATAAAATTAGTAAAAAAAATTCACTGAATCATTTGCAGAAATTGGTTTTCCTCGTACAGCGACGACAACGAAGTGTTCAGGTCGTTTACGACCATGTTGGAACTGCTGCAGATCGGATGGGTGCTGCTCGAAACCGTTTCCGGGTTCGTCCACCCCTGACAGCTTTGGACGTAAGCCAGCGTCCGTCTGTACGCTTCTTGCCGAGCCCCGTTCCTCGCCGGACTGCCCTGCGACTGCGAGATGTCCCACACCTGCACCTCGTCTGCGTTTCTCTGCAGCTCTTGGTTCCCGTCCGGGCAGACCCGTGCGCCGTCGCTTTCAAAGCGTTGCTGGTTGTAAACGACGTCGTATTGGTTGTAATTTTGATAAACGTTTTGCCGTTGGTAATCCCAATGACTTCCGTTGAAATTACTTGCGAAGTTTGTTTGGTTTTTGTCCGTTTGAACAGCCGGATTTTTCGCGTTTTGGTTCTGTGTGAGGTACTGCGTTTGACTGGTGAAGGTCTGCGGATTGCAAGCTTGGTTTTCAGCGCAATGCATGGAGCTGTCTCTCCAGTTCTGATAGTGTCTTTCGCAGAGGGTCATGTTTGGATACTGGTGCATCGCTTCGTGGTTCTGACGCAGGTTCGCGTTGCTTCCAATACTGTGGTCGATGCTCATGGAGGAAGCCGCCGACTTCGGCAAAACATTGGCAGAATTTTGCATTTGATACTGCATCAGGCGATTGTGCATGGCTAGCTGCGATGCCATTGGTCCGTTCGGATACGGAGTATTGAAATTCGGAGGCATTTGATTCGTGTATTGCTGCGGTTGAGCTGGTTTTGAGTTTGTTTGGTTAACTGGTTTCTTTGTTGGAAGTAGTCTCATCTCACTTGAAACGCTTCTAGGACTCATAACGTTCATATTCATTTGAGGACTCATCGCGTTCATATTATTCTGAGGACTCATCACGTTCATATTGTTTTGAGGACTCATCACGTTCATATTCATGTTATTCTGAGGACTCATCACGTTCATATTATTATTTTGAGGACTCATCACATTCATATTATTACTTTGAGGACTCATCACATTCATATTCATATTATTTTGAGGGCTCATCACATTCATATTATTACTCTGAGGACTCATCACGTTCATATTAATGTTTTGAGGACTCATAACATTCATATTCATGTTATTCTGCGGACTCATAACGTTCATATTCATGTTATTCTGTGGACTCATGACATTCATATTGTTTTGCGGGCTCATAACGTTCATGTTCATATTATTCTGAGGGCTCATCACGTTCATATTATTATTTTGAGGACTCATCACATTCATTTGCGAATTCATCATGTTTTGATTCATCATCATGCCTTGAGGATTGGGCATCGCATTTTGCATCATATGCTGCTGTGGACTCATGACCATATTCTGATAAGGACCCATCCCTTTCTGCTGATTCAGCATCATGTTCTGCCTATTCATCATGGCCTGGTGGCTGTTCATGATAGCCATTTGCTGCTGCATCATTGCGTTGTGCTGCATCTGCATGCTCTGACCGGCTATCATGTTCTGCATGGCCTGCAGGTTGTGGCTCGGGGCGCCAGGATATCCGTAGCTGTTCGGGGGGCCCATCTGCACCATCCGTCCCTGCGAGCTCATCAAGTTCTGCGCTGTCTTCGGAGGCATCATCGGATACACGTCCTGCTTCGCCGATGCTTCAGACTTCTTCAACTTGTCGAGGGGATTCTGTCCAGAGTCCCCGAGAGACATTGCTGTTTCTTCGTTGTTCTTATCGGCGCCAATCGACATCGCAAGAACGTCTTTTACTTCTTTGACGGGTTTGGAATCTTTTGGAAGCGTGGGTAAGGGTTCTTTGAATACTCTATCGTCTGCTTTACTTTCCTTGTTCTTTTTATCCTTCTTCTTATCCGAATCTTCATCTTTTCCATCAGTCTTTGTTTCTTTAGCGACAGCAGCGACCTTTTCAACTGCTGGAACCTTTTTATCTTCTGTAGTTGAAGTTTTCTCGTTATTTTTAACGCCGCTATCTTTCTCGTCCGGTTTCTTGTCGGTTTCTTTCTCGGTTGTGTTTTGGGCAGGCTTCTGCGTGTTTGGTTTTGCTTTAGCCTCGGATTCCGGGGTTTTCGTTGCGGCTTCTTCGGTCTGCGCGTCCGGCGTCTCGTTGGCGAGGATAGATTGGTTAAGATACTGCATCATTTCGTCGGGAATAACCAATTTGTTCTCAACCATTTCGCCCTCGGCAACCTGCGGAAGAAAGAAGAGTTGATTAATCAATTTAAAAGCAACTAATGTATGGAGCATCTCGATTTAATTTAATTTATTTACACAAAGTTCACAAACATTACAGATGCTTCAATCTAAGTCATCTGCAACCTCATATTTACATAATAAGGAGTATAAGCGTCCACTCCTGGACAAAGGCCTCCTCCGTTCGCTTCCACGCCACTCTGTCTTGTGCAAACTGCATCCGTGTCTGTTCAGATCATCCTTCCACCGTAGTTGCGGTCGCCCTGCACTTCTCTTTGCCGTCCACGGTTTCCAAGTCAGCAGTCTTCTTGTCCATTTTTCGTCTGAGCTTCTGGCTACGTGACCTGCCTATTGTCATTTTAGAGTCGCCACCCGGTGGATGATGTCAGTGACCTTTGTTTTTTCTCTTACCGGATCATTTCTGACTCTGTCTCTTAGGCTTATTCCTAACATGGCTCTTTCCATACCTCTTTGGATCACTCGTAATTCCTCGGCACTTTGTTTGGACAGTGTTATAGTTTCAAGATCATAAGTACCAACTGGCAGAACACAGGCTTCATAGACTTTTCGTTTCAGGTTTAATATATACTGATAATATAACAAAACAATTGTAATATTTTTACCTCTTCAAGTTGGACCTCCTGATTGGGATGATGTATCTGTGCCGTGGTGACAACGGTGTTGGCCTTGGGGGGTGCTTCTTTCACCGGGCACTTGCTGGGCGCAGGGCGGGGCTCCACAGGCAACGTGGGCAGCTCAGGCAATGGATCAAAGTTACCCTGGAAACAAAATACAATTAAAAACTTACCCTAACTAACTGATGACTAGATGGTTTGATGTTGTTACAAAAAGTAATATACCTTAGTATCCTCCTCGTTGCTGATGTTGGACTGTCCGGAGAGTCGCCTCGCTTCTTCCTTGATCTGATCAGCAGTCAACAGTGTTCCTTCAGCTCCGTTGGCCAGTTCTTGCAAGCTCTACAAACGAAAATAGCATCATTATAATATAAACCTTTAGAAAGCACTTAACTTGTCGATGTAGTGTGCAAAATAGCTTCGTTGAAGTGCAATTGTACTACTACTCGTTCACTTCTAAGTGGTATTTTATATCCCCATCCAAAACCACTTGGTAAAGGGGTAAGTTATGAAATGGTGTTATATTAAACAAATTAGAGAACATACCTGAGCCAATAGCGTGGCAGCTGTGAGGTGGGAGGGTGGAGCGGGGGCGTAAGCAGCGGAGACTTGGCTCGACCTGAAATCATTATAATTATTATTTAATAAATCTTTATACTATGCGATAACTTCATACTTCAGGATAACTTCATACTTTTGTAACAACTTAGACTTTCGTGATAACTTCATACTTTCGTAACAACTCAGACTTTCGTGATAACTTCACACTTTCGCGAAAACTTCATACTTCGGGATAACTTCATACTTTCGTAACAACTTAGACTTTTGCAATAACTTCATACATTTGTGATAACTTCATAATTTCATGATAACTTCATACTTTCATGATAACTTTATACTTCGCGATAACTTAATACTTCGAGAAAAATTTCTACTTTCGTGATAACTTCATACTTTTGTGATAACTTCATACTTTCGTGATAACTTAATACTTTCGTGATAACTTTATATGTACTTTTGTGGTAACTTCATACTTTCTTGATAACTGTATACTTTCGTGATAATTTCATTATTTTTTGACATCTTTATACATTCGTGATAACTTCATACTTTCTTGATAACTTTATACATCATACTTTCGGTGAATCCATCGGGATTGTAATAATTTCATACAAAAATGAATGAAGCAATATACAAGAGGCAAATAGTTATGATTATATGGATTAGTCTGCCTTCTTAACATCGGACCATTGCTCTTGTGCTCCTGGTATAATGTATTCCACTGCATTGCTCGTAAACAGAGATGGACATCTTTATTATTAAATATCCTAGTTTTATCTTCTTAAAGTCGGACCTTGTGCTTCTGTGTGTAGAGATAGGATGATAAATAATTATAAATACCTTCGGCTGCTTCCCGGTGAGATGGGATCGTAGAAGCCGGCAGGAATGGGAAGAGATGTTCCGTGAGTAGGCGGAACAGGCATGCCCACGGTGGAATTCATCCGGAGTGTAGACGAGCCCATCGAGGTCTGACTGCTCTTGCGTGACACATCAGATGACCTGCAAAACAATCCGATTTTAAACAAAATAATCACCTTTTACTTCACGGTTGCGAGACTTGGAAATCTACCTCGGAAGTTATTGGAAAACTTCATTTATAAGTGGAATTGGTACGGCCATTTAGTGAGAACAATGTATGCTCTAGAAAACTGTTTAAAAGGTGTGATATCAATAATATTAGATCAGTGTTATAATATTAGTAGAGGGTCACGATAATGTATTTTACCATATTAAAAGAGTTTTATCTTTCTAAATTAAAGTATGTTTACAAAGGATGGGAGGGTGGAGAAGGATATTGAAAGAAGGGTTGGGGCAGGCAACAGAATAAATGGTGCACTTAAAGTTGTCATCGCAAACAAAAGCCTATCCAAAAAAGCTAAGATGGCAGTGCACAATGGTGTTCTTGTGCCGACCCTTATGTATGGAAGTGAAGCATGGAACTGGCAAAAGAAGGATGAAAGTAGAATAAATGCAGTAGAAATGAGATCTCTAAGACGAATGTGTGGCAAATCTGGTTATGATAGAGTGACAAATGCAAGTATAAGAAGTGAATGTGGTGCGAATGAAAAGTGTTATGAACAAAATAAGGAAAGGGTCATTAAGATGGTTTGGACACATGGAAAGAATGAGTGAAGACAGAATGGTAAAGAAGGTATATGTAAACGGCGTGAACGGAGCTAGAAATAGAGGAAGGCCGAGGAAAACGTGGCACGATCAAATCAATCAAATATTGAATGTCGGTCACGTGAGGAGTCGGAAAAATCGACGTGCGTACATGACAAGATGTATGAATGTAGAGGAAGCGAGAGGCGTATGTCAGGACAGAACAGTGTGGCGTTCCATTCTTCTGCCTACCCCTCCGGGGAGACGGCGTGATGGTAAGTTAGTTAGTAAATTAATTTCATGAATTAATTGATTTTAAATCCCATTTTAAATCCAGACAAAAAATAATTTTCTGTGTCACCAAACTCATTTTCTTGTATAATACAATAATGTATTTACAAATACAAGAAGAAATATAATTAATAAGCTGTAAATAGATAAAAATAATACATTTGTTAACACCGAAATGCGAATTATAAATAAATGTTCGTAAAGAAATTACATAATCTTTCTTTTCATAACATTTCTGCACATAACGTAAATGCCAGATAACATTCGGACAATAGAAATGAAGTTCGTGACACATCCAATAGTAACATACTTCAGAGTGATAAAGCCCGGCTTCAAAAAAATACTAAAAATTATAGTTATCTTCTGGTATACGAGTATATGCACCTAGCTATATGATTACAAGCCAAAAATACACGAGTGCGACAAAGACCCTTTTACATTTTGCAAGCCCAATATGAAGTCCATCGAAAACACGAAACAAAACATGTGGACGTAGGAGATTTTGCGGGCATCGCAAATACGGCGCGTATGAGTGGAACAAAACATACACTTAGGTCATTTCTGCGCATGTCTGATGTCTGTTGGATGTATCCAACAATAGAGATTTCAGATTTATGTTAAGAAAGGTTTATTAGAAGGTGCATACCTTGGTCCAAATAAGCTGCTGGCTGTGGAGATTCCACTGTCCCTTCGAGGCACTGCTTGCTCCTGTGGGATACTGGTCAGTTCAGTCACGTGTCTGTCCATGTCCGGAGGACCTAATCTCCGGTTGATGGATCCTAAAAAAATAAACTTTCATTGTAAAAATACTCTTTAAAAATGGTTTTCCTAAACTGATTAACCATTGAGCTGTCTCTCCGAAAGCATAGGCAGGAAGAATGGACTGCCACACTGTTCTAACTCACTTCCTCTACATTCATACATTGTGTCATGTCTTTATTCAATCTTTATTTGAAAACATGGGGAAAAAGTAATTATACAATCTTCTTCTTTCGGTGCCGTGTCAGGTCCCCCAATGTTGGCGATCACTGCAGCAAAGGCATCTCTTTCCTGCACCACTTGAAACAGGTTCTGTATTCTTGTCATTCCTGTCCATTATTTTATGTTCCGCAGCCAGGACAACTGCCTTTTACCAACTCCCCGACATATCAGTCAAAGGAGGTGGTATTTATCTCTTAGCACATGACCCAAATATGAGACCTTTCTAACTTTCACACTGGACAACATCTCTCTTCCACGGTATACGGAGCATTCTGCGGTATATCCACATCTCAACGCCTCCAACGGGTTCATTACATTCACTTTCAGAGTCCAGGTTTCGCAGCCATATAGTAGAACAGACCATGTACTCGTATAACATTTAATAATTCTTTGTCCAAGTTTCAGGTTAAGATTATCTTATTATACAATACAAATAATAATTTGTCACATACAAGACCTTATTTATTTTAGAAAATGGTAAATATGAGGTTAGAGAATAAAAAATAATATTTTTGACATATAAAATGAATATATTATTACAAGGATTAATTTTATCTCAATAGAGACGAAGATGCAAACTGGAAACCGAATATGGTGATCGAGGTGTTTACAGGACTTATGACCTGTCATTGGTTGGGTTAAGCGTACGCTTTATGTAATTACAACATTCCCCATTCCACCTTTCTTATGACCACCATGTCTGACAAGTTTTTGGAAGTTGTATACAGTAAAAGTCCGATAATTCGAAATTCAAGGGACCGGATTTCCCAAAAAAATTCGAATTACGAATTACGCGATCACTAAAAAAAAAAAAAATTTGCGCCAACTGCTGCGCCTTGGAACATCACGGCCATTTTTTCGTTCTGTCAAAATAATAATTATAACGTCAAGTGTTCATAATAATAATAACAAAAGTGTTTGGATAGCATAACGACATTTTTGTGGGTCAAATGGCGGTTTGAAATCAAAATTAACCTTTTTATTGGTTAAAAGAATCCTATTAAGACAGGCATCTCATACGAATAAAAAAATATATATATTTAAATTAATACAGTGAATCCTGGATTTTACGTTTTCCCGCCATTTGCGTGTAATTATTTCAGTCCCGATATATTTTAGTACATTTTTTTTCCGCAATGTATGTCGAAATATTCAAAATACGCGCGCTTGACACATTATTTCGGTCGTGATTGGTCAGTGAGCGACGTTGCGATTGGTCAGCAGATCTTTCAATTTTAGCTGTTATCCTATCATTATCATTCGGTTTTCGACTCGATTTATTACGCTTTTGACATTCGCGATCGTGTTTACATAGTTTTTGCGTTTTTTGTTTTATTTATTCTTTAAGTTTATTAATTTTATTCCTTTTTGTATACTCATTCTGAAGTAATGTCTCAACAAAAAAAGCTTTGTCTAGCTTTGGAATTTCTCCGAAAACTTTGTAAAAGAAATATTGCTAATTTATAGAAAAGAAACGATGGATACACGAAAGATGCTGAGAATAAAGATATCCTTTTTACATATTGTTCTCATTTTATCGCTTTGCACTTTTTTATCGCGTGATATTTTCAAGAGAAATACGTAATATATAGATATCTCGCTTGCACTAATGTATTTAAGCGCTCGAAACGGATTCTTTCTCACGTGATGTCTCATTTGAATTATTAGAATTCTAGGTACATTTTGACCAAAAACTTTACGAATTACGAAATACGCGATATTTCGAATTAACGGTAGAAATTACTATGAAAAGTCAATTTTCGAATTACGAATTATCGTTGTTCGAATTAACGGACTTTTACTGTATATGTTAATATCCAACACCACAATTCACATGTCAGTTTCAATTTACAGACCAGCGCCATCTATGAAGATTAGATTTAAGCATTAAGCAGAAGATCTTTATAACGCAATGTGAAAGGCTACCGCCATTAACGCACCGCTAGATAACGCCTGGAAATGGCACTCCAATTTATATGCTAACTTGGACCAGTTTTTTGTTTTATACAGCATCTTCGTCTCTATTGAGATAAAATTAATCCTTGAATTGATAACCCGCAATGGGTTAAATCCAGTATTCGTCTACAAGTATTTGTATACATTCAAAATGTTGTAATATATTATTAATTGTTTTAGCGAATATATATGGGTGTTTTTCAAAAAGTTTGCTCGATGCGTAATAATTCCACTACGTCACATTTGGCGTTCCACTAAGACATCACGTCGCGTAGTGGATGTGACGTATGATGCCAGTATTGAAACAAACTCCAAAATGCAGGTTTATGAATATGATTTTACTAAATATTACATTGAATTCAGATTCTAGATGTCGGTCATTTTTACCCATGAAAAGCTGTAAGTCAAACAATCAATACTTACATTATAGAATCACGTTCGTAGTGGAAAATAAAAACAGCACGTCGTGACACCCGACCACTATTTCACATAACATAATGCGACTGGTATCAATTTACGAACATGGCGACCGTTGACGAGCTATAAAATGTTGCCATCAATCAAATATATACTTAGTTTATAGTAAATTTTTCGTTTAAATCAGTATATCGACGTAGCGTATACGGAATTTTCCACCAACGTCGTTTTGAGTGACTAAATAAAAACAGTATTTTATATTATTTTGAACTCTAATACGCTGTTATCTAGGAATATTATTGAATCATATAATCATAACATAAAACTCTTGGACAAGAAATAGCTTATCAATGAATATTTTTCGTTTATAAAGTGCAAAAGGAGCGTGGGACACTAGAAAAATCACCACTTTTCTATCGTATATTCCCAATAATTAAGCAAAATAAACAGATATAAGTACTTTTGGATATGTGAATAATCAATTTGTGAGTTATTCTGTTGTTTTAAAATCAATAGCCTGCAGAATTACCTCGAAAGTCACAGGACATGTAATTTTCGAGTAAACATTTTATTTGAAGAACACCCATATCCAAGCCCTAGAAATGACCTTCGATTACTTTATTCATAACGCTTTCATTCATTTTACTTTCATTCTTATTTTGTCAGGTCCATGTTTCGCTTCCATACTTACACATATTTATAAGAACACCATTGTGCACTGCCATCTTACCTTTTTTGGCTTCAAACAGTGCATGAAAGCATGGTTTTCAAGGCGCGAAACTGACAATAATTCAATGGGTCACTCGTACTGTTACCGAGACAGATGGAGCTGCCTGAAAACCCCGCAGAACGAGGTTATGGAACCCACAGAGAAGAAGAATAGGAGTTACTGACCTGACATGGGTCTGGCTGGACCTATGAACCTCCCTCCACCGGCCACGCCCATTTTACTTCCGAATCTGAAAAAGAAAACATATTCAAATAAGGAAATAATTAATACATTAGACCAGGAACACAAAAATAATAAAGAAGGCCAAAATTAACTAACTCACAAACCATTACACCATTTCTCCAGAGGGATAGGCAGAGAAGGTGGACTGCCACACTGCTCTTTGGGTATCAAATCAAATCAGTTTATTAACTCAAAAGACATTACAAACAGGAAAATGTTTAAGGCATCTATTAAGTACAGGTAAAATATTATAAAAATACAACAAAGTACCAGGAACGCATTAGAGATGGTTCGACATTAGGAAGACAACATACTTTCTAAAGTCAAGAGTATTTGTCCCCTTAACGTACCTACACAAATATAAAAGACGTCGATCTCCGAGGAGACCGCGTTCAGCAGACTAATTGCTCTTTCCCCCGGTGTCACCAGAGGCAGATTGGTTCTGGTGGCCGGTTGGTAAAACAATCTGTGCTGTCACTGTCGGAGAAATCTATCAGGGACAAAAAGACCAACACCCTCTAGCACGGCCGAGTTCTCGAAATATCCCCTGATCAATTTAAAGAAATGGGTTATGAGATGCCCATTTCTTCGAAGCTGTAAAGAATTGGTTCCGAGCATTCCTAAAAGAAATGCCGTGGGATAGAGCCACGGATAACTACCATACTCCCTCATGTAGAGATACCTCAGAATTTTTTTCTGAACTCACTCCAGCATAATGGAATGTCTCGCCTCGTGAGGACTCCATATCACAGAACCACTTTCGAGTCTGCTCTGAACCAACGCGTTGTATAGGACTCTGAGCACATTGGGATATCTGAAAACTCTTCCGGTCAGAATGATGAAGCCCAACATCCTCAGTGCAATGTCACAAATCCTCTCGATATGTGCACGAAAAGGCAGCCTACTCTCATAAATGATCCCGAGACCTTCATCGTAAATGCTGGTTGGTATATGGTCTTTATACCCAACATGGATCTTTCCATGGCCCGTTGTGCAACTTTAATTTTGTGCATCGCTTCTTTGGTTAACGTCCATGTCTCGCATCCACAGGTCATCACAGGCAACACACACTGGTCCAGCACTTTTGTGGCATGTCCGACTTGAAGATGTTGCCTAGCCCTCCAAATGCAGATCAACCGAGCTGAATTCTCCTATCAATCTCTTTGAGGTTAGGTAAGAAATAATGTGTTCTAGTTTTATGGATATTACCTATGAGGAGGCCCTGGTCGATCTCCGATGGCCACCATGGCTCGCAGCATCAGCGGGAGTCCTCCCATCTCACCCAGGAGTTCTTCTTCTTCCACAACCTGGAATATGAACATATATAATTATCGATGAACATATATAAATGAGATCTCTTAGACGAATGTGTGGATACTCCGTGTATGATAGAGTGTCAAATGAAAATATAAGAAGTGAATGCGGTGCGAATGATGGTGTCATGAACAAAATAATGAAAGGATCATTAAGATGGTTTGGACATATGGAAAGAATGAATGAAGAATGGTAAAAAAATTATATGTTAATGATGTAAATGGAACCAGAAATAGAGGAAGACCGAGGAAAACGTGGCACGATCAAATAAATCAAATATTGAATGTCGGCCATGTGAGGAGTCAGAGAAATCGACACATGACATGATGTATGAATGTTGAGGAAGCGAGAGAAATATGTCAGGAAAGAAAAGTGTCGCAGTCCATTCTTTCTGCCTACCCCTTCGGGGAGACGGCGTGATGGTTAATTAGTTGGTTAGTTATATTTATTGAAAAACATTGTAGAGATATAAGACTGATATCGTCATGTCCAAAGAATGGACACCACCAGACTCTTGTATCAGTCTCACATGCTCGTCTCCATCTTATAATATCCTCAGCCTCATTTAACTCTCTTTTTCTGGTGTTCCTTACGCTATCTCTTAATGTTATCATCTAGGAAGCCCACAATACTTGTTTGGTCCTGACTGTGTCTGCCCTAGCTTCAACTAGCTTCATTATTTTGTTCATAACACCATCATTCGCACCGCATTCACTTCTTATATTTTCATTCGATACTCTATCATACACAGAGTATTCACACAAGAGATCCCATTTCTACCGCATTTATTCTACTTTCATCCTTCTTTTGCCAGTTCCATGCGACGCTTCCATACAAAAGGGTCGGTACAAGAACACCATTGTGCACTGCCATTTTAGCTTTTTTGGATATGTTTTTGTTTGCGATGACAACTTTAAGTGCACCTTTCACTCTGTTGCCTGCCCCAACCCTTCTTTCAATATCCCTCTCCGCTCGCCCATCTTTTGTAAACATACTACCCAAATACACAAACTCATCTACTTGCTCAAAATTTTCACCATTCACGCTAATGTTGCAGACTATGATTTCTTTTGTTCAAAAATCATTACCTTGGACTTATTCACATTCATCATCAGATCATTTCACATGGATACCTCATACATACTATTCACCAGGATTTGTAGTTCATGCATGACATGGTCATCCGCATACAAGAGACAGCTTACTGACACTCCGTTCATTTTGGCACCTGCATCCAACCCTTTCAGTTCTTTCAAACTTAATTGTAAAAAATATCACTTACTTCTCCGTCCATTTGGAAATACGGAGCACTCGGTTCTTCGACGAAGTGACCCGCAAGCCCGGGGGAATTGAAGTCCAGGTCGTCTCCGCATTGCCTCGATAACTGCAACAATCAAACAGTATTATATTTTTAATCTCCACACAAAAATAAAGGACTGTCTCAATCTTCAATCCTGGCGTTCCTTTCTATGCTTTCCAATCGTACAGTATATCCTGTATATAAAAATACACATATTCTTATTTTTGTCCTTTCACACCTCCGTGGTGCATAGGGCCTCAAGGAACCTTCTCCACCCGACTCTATCGCATGCCTGATGCCTAACATCATCCCAAGTGAGGCCTGCTGCCTTAACCTATTCCTGCAGGAGCTCTTCTCCAGGTGGCTCTAGGTCTGCCTCGCTTCCTCTTTTGCCCCTTACGGGACCAGTCTAGTGCGCCCTGAGCGATGCAGGCTTAGTTCCGTCTCAGAGTGTGACCGATCCACTGCCATTTGCGTCTAGCGACTTGTTCTCTGATTGGCTTTTCGCCTGCCATGGTCCAGAGAAAGGCTTTTGACACTGTTTGAGGCCAATAGATCTTGAATATTGAGTGAAGGCACCTATTTATAAACACCTGGAGTTTTCCAATAACGTCCGCGGTAGATTTCCAAGTCTCACATCCGTACAGCAGTACGCTTTTAACACTACTGCTGAATATTTGGAGCTTGAGCTTTCTCGAAATGATACCGGAACGCCATACAGGGCGAAGCATAGTGAAAGCTCCCCTTGCCTTGTTGAGTTAGCTGGCTTCATCTTACTCCGTACCTCCCAAGCCTGCTATCATACTACCGAGGTAGCAAAAGCTGGTCGTTGTTACAAAGGGGACAACGTGGAGCAAGATTGGGGTGGAGTCATTTGTAGACACTCAAAAAAAAAATATCATAAGTGCGGCAGAATACCTGAGTGTGAGGAGACATGGCATGGTCCGACTCGGACTTGACGCTGGCGCTGGACCTCGAGGCACCCGCCGTGCTCTCCCAGCGAGGACTGCCCCCTCCCAGACCCACGCTGCCACCTTCGGACTCCTCCTCTCGACTGCCACCTGAAGACACACAAAAGAAATATTATGTTTTAAGAATGTAAAGACGGAAACTCCAATTTTCTTCAGAATCTTAACTAACTAACTCGATCACCATCTCACTGAAGCGATATGCAAAAATAATGAACTGCTACATTGTTCTTTCCTGACATGCTTCTCTCACTTCCTCTACATTCATACATCGTGTCATGTACGAGCATGTAGTCTTAGTGGTTGTTTAATTACTAAGTTGGTTCGGAGCAGACTCGAAAGTGGTTTTGTGATATGGAGTCCTCATAAGGCGAGATATTCCGTTATGCTGGAGAGGGTTCAGAAAAAATTTCTAAGGTATCTCCACATAAGGGAGTATGGTAGTTATCCGTGGCTCTATCCCACGGCATTTCTTTTGGGAATGCTCAGAACCAATTCTCTACAGCTTTGAAGAGATCTTCTTCTTCTATGGACATCTAATAACCCATTTCTTTAGATTAATCAGGGGATACTTCGAGAACTCGGCCATACTGGAGGATGTTGGTTTTTTTGTCCCCGATAGATATCTCCGACAGCGACCGCACAGATTGTTTTACCTACCGGCCACCAGAACCAACCTGCCTCTGGTGACACCGGTGGGAAGAGCAATTAGTGTGCTGAGCGCGGTCTCCTCGGAGATTGACATCTTTCATATTGGTGAATGGAAGTTCAACAATAAACTGATTTGATTTGATTTGATTTGATTTGACTTCCTCTAGGTTCATATATCGTGTCATGTAGCCTTAGTGGTTGTTTTATTACTAAGTTCACAATGATTTCATTTGCAAGTAACCTTGAAAAACATTTTAGGCGACTCATTTGGTCACAAAACGGTGTAACAACAATGTTACCTTTATGTTTCTTATTAGCGTAGAATTCTGCACCATGGACTGTCTTGACGTGTTTCCTCAGCGAGGAAGGATCCGTGTACCTCTTGGTGCAGCCAGGCGCTTTGCAGACGTAAGGTTTCTGTTTAATAATACAAAAAAACACATTATAATATATTATATAAAGATATGTATCCATCCTGAAATATTTTAACATTCTCTGAGAGCACATCCGCGAGAGTCTTGCCCTGATGCCCAGCTGGTCAATGGTGGACTGGTTTGTTCTTCTTGCCGTCCAGGGTATACGCAGCTTTCACCACCAGCCATTTTGGACCTCTCCGATGTTCGCATAGTCCAAGACTCGCAACCATAAAGGAATATGGAGAAAACAATGGTTTGAACCCGTCTATCTATGGTTTTTATAATTACCTTAGATCCTTCAAGAGGGCATTAGGAAAAGAAAAATATAATTAGTATAAAATAACAAAATGAATTCAATATAATTTTATACAGGGTAAACAAAAACCGGAAAATACCGATCAACCTGAAAAGAAAAGTTTATGAAGCTTATGTTCTGCCAGTTGCTACTTATGACCTCGAAACAGTAACATTGTCTAAACAAAGTGCCGAGAAACTACAAGTGACCCAAAGAGCCATGTTAGGAATAAGGCGAAAAGACAGAGTCAGAAACGATACGGTGAGAGAAAAAACAAAGGTCACTGACATCATCCACCGGGTGGCGACTCTAAAGTAGCAATGGGCAGGTCACGTAGCCAGAAGCTCAGACGAAAAATGGACAAGAAGACTTCTGACTTGGAAACCGTGGATGGCAAAGAGAAGTGCAGGGCGACCGCAACAACAGTGGTCTTTATCGACACACTGGTTTTATTTAATTATTATTTAAAATGAACATCCATCAAGAGATTTCAGTAAAATCATTTGATTATCATAAAAACAGGAATATTAAGTATAATATATTAAGCACATTATTTTTTTAATTCTAAGTTCGTAGTAAATATCCTTTTTAAATGAACAGTTCAAATTTAAAAAAAAAACTAACTAACCATCACCGTCGTCTCTCCGAAGGGGTAGGCAGAAAGAATGGACTGCCACACCTTTCTTTCCTGACATATTTCTCTCGCTTCCTCAACATTCATACATCGTGTCATGCACGCGCGTCGATTTCTCTGACTCCTCACATGGCCGACATTCAATATTTGATTTATTTGATCGTGCCACGTTTCCCTCGGTCTTCCTCTATTTCTGGTTCCATTTACATCATTAACATATAATTTTTTTACCATTCTTTCTTCATTCATTCTTTCCATATGTCCAAACCATCTTAATGATCCTTTCATTATTTTGTTCATGACACCATCATTCGCACCGCATTCACTTCTTATATTTTCATTCTGCACTCTATCATACACAGAGTATCCACACATTCTTCTAAGAGATCTCATTTCAACTGCATTTATTCTACTTTCATCCTTCTTTTGCCAGTTCCATGCTTCGCTTCCATACATAAGGGTCGGTAGAAGAACACCATTGTGCACTGCCATTCTAGCTTTTTTTGATAGGTTTTTGTTTGCGATGACAACTTTAAGTGCACCATTCACTTTGTTGCCTGTCCCAACCCTTCTTTCAATATCCCTCTCCACTCGCCCATCTCTTGTAAACATACTACCTAAATACACGAACTCAACTACTTGCTCCAAATTTTCACCATTCACGCTAATGAATTTAATTTAATAATTCAAATTTAAAATGGGTATATAATATATAAAGTGATTGACGTAATTGTGAGAATTATTTCCAGTACGCAGGGTAGAAAAAACGACTAATCGGTGTTTGGTCATTAAAGGTTGGCAGCGAAAAGCCAACTACTCGGCTTTTGGTAGTTAATGTGTTAAGATGGTTATGTTAGGTTATATTACATAATCAAAATGTCAATTTACCTCATTGCTGTGGGTCCTATTCTGGTGTTTGGCACGGTCACTGGCATTGGAGAAGGCCTTGGAGCATCCAGGGTATTCGCAGGTGTACGGCTTCTCACCCGTGTGACTACGCAGGTGCGTCTTCAGGTTCTCCAGCCTAGAATACGCCTTGCAGCATCCCTCAAACTGGAAGACAGATTCAATGTTACAAATTACAAAAACAAGTTAATCTAAAAACTAGAAATAATAATAATAATAATTAGGCTAATTTGTATAGCACCATTTTGTTGGCTTTGACAATGCTTTTAGTCACGAAAGCCGCATATGACAACAGCAATCAGATAATAATTGGTAATATTTTTGAAAAGGTGGGTTTTTAGGTGAGATTTAAAATCAGTCTGATTGCCAATGCATCTGAGGCGTGCAGAGAGCATATACCAGGCGGACGGACCTGCCACCGCGAAAGCCCGATCTCCGAAATTTGTCCGGGAGTTGCACTTTGGCTCAACTAATCTGCCTATTGCCGAGGAGTTTGCTGTTTGAAGCGTAGATTGCCGCAAATTAGGGCTATCAGCAATACAAAGTTCAGAAGGCTGGTGCCATTCCGTGAAGAGCTTTAAAAAATGTCCAGCATAGTTTATACTGGATTCTTTCAGGACACTTGAGCCAATGAAGATCTTTTGGTTGTTGTGAAATATGAGATTTTTTGGAACACCTTTTATGAGTCATACTGCCACATTGCCCGACAGCACAATAGACGAAGGATGGAAGGAATGCGAAGGAACTTACTGTACACTTGTGAGGTTTTTCTCCCGTGTGTCTCCGCATGTGCACCACGAGCATGTACTGCGCCTTGAAGGGCTTCTCCAGACGCGAACAGCCGGCCCAGCGGCACACGAAGGCCTTCTTGCTGCTGTGGATGTGCTCCGAGCTGATGTGCTTCACCAGGTCGTCGGGGGTCGGGAACTCCAGCTGGCACTCCACCTAGAAAAATCATTTCATAATTGATTACACCATTTTCTTAAGCATCTAAAATATCATAGCATTGACGAGCTTCGTGGAAGAGTGGTAAGAGCTATGACTGCCACACCAAAATTCCCGGGTCCGATTCCATGGCTGTGTGATTCTCACACTGTCTCTGGACTGGTGAAGAATTCACAAAACGTCTGTCTTCTAGGAGTTTTATTATCTTTTAGATGGAATGACATGTTTCGCCCTTCTAAGGCATTATCAAATGTCCTTGATAATGCCTTAGAAGGAGGAAAATCTCTGAAATCTGTTAGATCATTTATGCATCTAAGGTATAAAGGGAGATTGTTCCAAGCTGATGAGCCGGCTACTGCAAGGGCTCGATCCCCAAAATTTGTACTGGGGCAACGCTTCGGCCAAACTAATCTTCTTATTGCCGAGGAGTTCGGCGTGCCGAGTGTGGATTTCCTTGGATTTAGCCTGTCCATTATACAGAGTCGGGATATAACTCGGTACCTTTGGTCTTTCGCCTACCTACATTGTTTGCACATTCTTCTCAGTGATCTCATTTCTACGGCATTTATCCTACTTTCATCCTTTTTTTGCAGTTCCAAGCTTCACTTCCATACATAAGAGTTGGCACTAGAACTCCATGGTCCAGATAACAGCATATGGCGCAAAAGATCTTGAATATTGAACAGATACCTATTTATAAAACTTATAGCCTTACCCAATGGCAATTGGTCTCGATGAAGTCAGCTGGCTCGTCCTTGAGATCAGGTCCATCCTGGACAGTACTCTCCGCTGGAACAGCGAGGGGACGCTCAGGTCGGCGCGGAGGTGCCAGGGGAGTCGGAGGCGCTGCTGGACGGATAGGGCATCCCCCCGGACTAAAAAAACAAATTATTATTAATTACCTTTTTTTTTCATACCTAATTATCTACTAATTGGACAATGACAGCGAAATCCGCAGAGCGACTGGATACTTTTTAGAGAAGGGTGCTGCGCAGAATTCTGGGACCTGTGAATGACGGTGAAGGCTGGAGAGTGCGGCATAATGACGAGCTGTACCATATTTACAAAGCTCCCAGTCTCTCCACACAGGTCAGACTGAATAGACTGAGATGGCCGGTCACGTGCAGAGGATGCCGTCATCGCGAACCCCAAAAAGATTGCTGGAGTGGCACCCAGGTGGTAGAAGACCAATTGGACGACCAAGGCTGCGATGGGAGGATGAAATTGGGAGAGATGGAGCAAGATTGTTAAGAGTGTCAGATTGGAGGGTCGAAGCGGAGGACAGGAGGAGTTGGAGGCGAAGAATACTGGAGGCTAAGGCTCGATATGGGCTGTAGGGCCATCGAAGAAGAAGAAAGAATTATCTACTTTTCTTCGTTGCTATAAACCTATGTGGTCTGTTCTCCAGAGTGTTGCTTCCAGTGGCGGTACTTCCATACAAGTCTGTTAATCGAGAACGTACAGAAAAAATTCTTACGATTTCTGTACCTCAAAGAAAACGGTTATTATCCCTGGCTGTACCCAACTGATTTCTTGCTGGGTATGCTGGACTACCAATCATTGAAAATTAGACCAACTATCCATTTGGGTGTTCATTTTTTTCAACTGATTCGTGGTCGAATACATAACTCGGATATTTTGAATGACTTGACTTTGTTTGTCCCCGACAATTATCTGCGACAAAGGCAACATAGATTATTTCACCTGCCACTGTGTAGAACCAATCTACCTAAGGTAATGCCCGTGGGCAGGGCAATATCCTATTAAACAGCATCTCTTCGGATGTGGACATTTTTCACGCTAGTGAGGCTACCCTCAGAAAGCATCTATCTCTTATGTATTAAATTGCTATTTGCTTCTCTTCTTATTGTTAAAAAATGTTTATCTTTACCAAACTGTTCAGGAATATTTTTTTTTAATTATCTTCTGTTTTTCTTTTTTTCTTACTTGCTTTCATTTGTTTTCTTATTATATTATTTGTAATTCTTTTTTAAATTGTTAATATTATTTTGTATACTGTGATTATAAACGATTTGGATTTGATATTATTCTGTCATGTTTATAATTTTTTGAATAAATTGAATAATCTGAATAACAAACCGAAAAGCCGGGCTTGCCTTAAAAAATCTATAATAAAACAATGTTTTTTGCGTGTTTGAGCTGTCTACTTTGCTGATTTAATTGGTTGCGTTGCAAATGACTCCGCTGACATGCACAGAAATGACCTAAGTGTATGTTTTGTTCCACTCATACGCGCCATATTTTATTTCATTATTTATGTACCGTAGGTGAGATGCCCGTGAAATCGCCTATGTCCACATGTTTTCGATGGGCTTCATATTGGGCTTGCAAAATGTAAAAGGGTCTTTGTCGCACTTGTGTATTTTGTGGCTTGTAATCATATAGCTAGGTGCATATACACCAGAAGATTTACATTAGATTTATATTATCTACAATTTTTTGGATGGATTTAAAGCCGGGCTTTATCACTCTGAAGTATGTTACTATTCGATGTGTCACGAACTTCATTTCTATTGTCAGAATGTTATCTGTCATTTACGTTATGTGCAGAAATGTTATGAAAAGAAAGATTATTTCATTTCTTTACGAAGATTCATTTATGGTGTTAACAAATTTATTATTATTGTCTATTTACAGCTTTTTACTTATTATTATAATTATATTTCTTCTTGTATTTGTAAATACATTATTATATAATACACTAACATAAGTTTGATGACAAAGCAAATTATTTTTTGTATAGATTTAAAATGCGCCTAAAATGGGATTTAAAATCAATTAATTCACGAAATTAATTAAAAAAGATAAGTTTATCAATTAAAAGTAATCAATCAGGCCCGTGAAAGCTAATGGCTTATTGTTGTTGTGATAAATTGGATAAAAAACACAGAATGATAGTAACTCGGTTTTATTTAGCAGTAAAATTAATATGTGTAAAAATAAATATTATTAAGGTGTAAAAATAAATTATTCATTTGTTCCAATGACAATTTGAATAATTTCTTCAATATTCTTTTAAAGTTCTTGCTGGTGTTGGTTGGTTTTAAGTGCCTAATTACTGCCAAATAAAAAAAGTGGATACGTGGAACATTAATTAAATCATATAACAGCTAATTTAAAAAAACGGTGGATACGTGTAACATAAATTAAAGAAACACAAAAGTCCGGATCGTCCATGTCAACATGTGCAACATCGGAAAAACATTATGTGTTATTACATTATGTGCTAAATTTAAAAAAAACGGTGGATTCGCGGAACATAAATTAAATAGACAAATGTGCCCCATCTAAAAAATAACATTTTGTATTAAATTATTATTATTTTGTTATTTTATTTTATATCATTGTATTTTATATTTTTTGTTTTAGATTTATTTTGTGGATGTTGGAAGATCGAAGTGTGCGCGGGAGATGCCTATTGGTGGCGATGAGGTTCGCAACCCATCACATCGCGTCTCCCGCGGGGCGAAAAGAGAAGGATGGAGTGCCGCATCAGTAAAAGTGTGACAGTCCATTCTTTCTGCCTACCCTTTCGGGGAGATAGCGTGATGGTTAGTTTAGTTGGTAAAATTAAAACGGTTTTGGCCCTTGGAACTTACTGAAAAGTTTGGAGACCCCTGTTTTAGACCATCTGTTCTGTTCATATTTAAAAAAATCTTCAATGAAAAATTAAAACTACCATACGTGACGATATACAGAACTCTTCTTAATAAGCTGTTGACATATGCCAATCATTATATCAAAAACAAATTGAACTCGAGTTCCAATTTTAAATTTGTCTTCGGGCAATTATAACGATGGCGCCAATAGGCAAAAGAATATTATTTTCGAAATGTTGTCAATTCGAAATTTTACAGCATTTGCCAAAGAATTATGCAAAATTTAATTTTACAAATATTTACAGAAATTTGAAAACAGCATTTACAAATTTTGAGAGTTTGCAAAATAAAAAATTGCATAAATTGACAGAATATATGTCAATTCATGTAAAAGTTATTTTAATGGTGGGTGGTTAATTCAAATTTAATTGTATCTCAATAGAGACGAAGACGCAAACTGGAAACTGAATATGGATGATCAAGGTGTTTACAGGACTTATGACCTGTCATTGGTTGGGTTAAGCGCACGCTTTATGTAATTACAACATTCCCCATTCCACCATTGTTATTATGATCATGCATGATAAATTTTTGGAAGTTGCATATATACTCCAAATCCATATCTATCTTCACGTGTCAGTTTTAATTGGCCATCTATGTAGATTTGATTATACTAGTTAATATTTTTAAGATTAATCTATACAATCCACCCACTAACGCCATCTATGGAGAATGATTTTTTTAGCATTTTAGCAAACTACTTTATTAACACAATTTGTGAAGGTTATCAGCCTATTAGCGCATTGTTTAGAAGTCGCCTGGAGTATTATTCCTATCTTATATGCCAAAGAATTGACCAAAGAATTGATTTTACTTTATTAGCACAACAAAAACAAACTAACTAACCATCACGCCATTTCACCGCAGGGCAGTGGCGTACCTGGGGTCAACCAGTAAGGCAAGCCTAGGAATTATAAATAAATATTCGTAAAGAAATCACTATCTTTCTATTCATAACATTTCTACACAAAACGTAAATGATAGATAACATTATTAACATTAGAAATGAAGTTCGTTACACACCGAATAGTAACATACTTCAGAGTGATAAAGCCCGGCTTCAAACGCATACAAAAAATTATAGATATCTTCTGGTATATATGCACCTAGCTATATGATTTCAATCCAAAAATACGTAAGTGCGACAAAGACCCTTTTACATTTTGCAAGCCCATCGAAAACACGTGGACGTAGGCGATTTCGGGGGCGTCTCACCTGCGGTACGCATGAGTGAAATAAAATACGGCGCGTATGAGTGAAACAAAACATACACGTAGGTCATTTCTGCACATGACAGCGGAGTCATTTCCAACTCAACTAATTAAATCGCTTTAATGCCCTCGCGCGAAATTAAAAATATTATTTGATTTGTAGACAGCTCAAACGTGCAAAAACATCGTTTTAAAACAGATTTTTAGGGCAAGCCCGGCTTCTCGGCTTGTATGGACGTACCGCCACTGCCACAGGGGTAGGCAGAGAGGATGGATCGCCACAATGCTCTGTCCTGGCATACCTCTCTGGATTCCTCTACATTCATACATCGTACCATGCACGCACGTCGATTATTGCGACTTCGAATGTGACCGCCTTTTAGTAATTCATTAATTTGGTCATGCCATGTTTTCCTCGGTCGGTTTCTTTTTCCACTCACGCTGCTTGTGTACAACTTTTTAACCATTCTACTCTCATCCATTCGTTCCATATGTCCAAACCATCTCAGGGACCCTTTTTTAATTTTATCCATGATGCAGTCATCTGCCTTACATTTTTCTCTTATTTCATCGTTCGGTATTCTATCATACAACGTTTTCCCCGCACATTCTTCTTATTGATCTCATTTCTATGGCGTTTATCCTGCTTTCATCCTTATTTTGCCAGCTCCAAGCTTCACTTCCATACATGAGCACAACAGCTTTACGAAATTTTACAGATTTTGCAAAACAACATTTACAGAATTTGACAGACTGTGCAAAATAAAAATTTACAATATTAGACAGACTTTGAAAAACAAAATTATTCAGTTAACTGATTAATGAATTAAAACTAAGTTTTTTCCATTTTTTGTTAATTTTTTTGAGTACATATTTACTTTGACTTCTGTTCTTTGAAATGTGATTTGAAGAATTATAAATTTGTAGGTTACCTGTCAGCTTCCATGACGCTGGTGGGTTCGTGTCTTGGAGCTGGGGCTCCCGTGCTGCCTCCGCTGCCGGAGAGATGAGGAGGCCTGTTGGCGAAAACACTACGATAGTAGTGTGGACACATTACGAATAGAACGGCAGTACAGTGCATATAGTGCGAGTATAATATAATCAATAGAATGGCAGTACAATGGTTATATAATCAATAGAACGGCAGTACAATGTAATTAATAATCATGATTTTTTTTATGAATTAAAAAAGTGTTTTTTCAACTTATGAGATTATTTTAAATTATAATAACCAATAATAACATATGGCGTCAAAGCAAGGGCAGACACAGTAAGGACCAAACAAGTTTTGAGGACTTCCGAAATGAAGACACTGAGGACGATAGCAGGCAAGACACTGAGGGATCACGTGAGGAACACCAGAATAAGAGAGATATGTGAGGTTGAGGATATTATAAGATGGAGCAGACAGCGAAAAAGGGACTGATAGGGTCATGATCAAAGAATGGACACCACCAGACTCCGCTATATTTCACTACATAATCAAAATCATGGGACTCGTCCTCGTGGAAGATTTCCTAAAAGATGGAAGGACAGCTGGGAATCTACCTCACAGGAGGAGCAACACTCTGGAGAACAGACCACATAGGAAGAAGAGATTATTTTTTCAACATGTTTCGAAGGCTTAACACCTTCATCAGCGAAAGAACGATATAAACTAATTGTTCTTTCGATGATGAAGGTGTAAAGTCTTCGAAACATGTCGAGAAAAATAAACTCAAAAGTGGAAAAAAAGTGTTTGAATTCATAAAAAAATCATCATTATGGAATTCCAGTGTTAATGCCTTAATTTTATTTAAAATTTAAAAAAAAAACATAGGTATATACCATCTATAGAATGGCATTACTATACATATATAATATCGCATGCTTAATAGAACACTGGCTTAACTCAAAAAAGCAAGGTTTGCTCAATCTGACATGAGTCGGTGTTTTAACAAAAACACGTACGAATGAAAAAGACCGATATAGTGTAATGGAGGTCAATTGGCAGAATTTTGACTTAATTTTAACGCGAAACGATGGATAGCGTTAACACAAGCCTCTGTCTAATGTTAACTCAATTATGACCTAAACCATAATCGGTCAGTTTACTATTAAGCGTGCGATATGTAGAACGGCAGTACAATGCTGATATAATCAATAGAACGGCAGTACTATACAAATATAATCTATAGAACGGCAGTACAATGGTTATATAGTCTAAAGAACGGGAGTACAATTTATTCAATAGAACGACAGTACAATAGATGTATAATTGATAATGTATAATGATTTCTACTATAGTATAATATAATGGTGAGTAATATAATTTACCTGTGGAGATATGGAATAAGGGGGTGGGGTGTGGCCTCTGGAACATAGAGGGAGTGTGGCGGGGGTAAGAGAGGCCCCCTCGCTAAGAGAGGGGGCAGCAGACCGCTGCCAGCCAATCCCAGCGCCGGAGACAGAGTCCCTGAAATCACATAAGTAATAACTTTTTAAATTTAATTGTATCTCAATAGAGACGATGACGCAAACTGGAAACTGAATATGGATGATCAAGGTGTTTACAGGACTTATGACCTGTCATTGGTTGGGTTAAGCGCACGCTTTATGTAATTACAACATTCCCCATTCCACCTTTGTTATTATGATCATGCATGACAAATTTTTGGAAGATGTATATATATTTCAAATCCATATCTATCTTCACGTGTCAGTTTTAATTGTCCATCTATGTAGATTTGATTGCACTTGTGAATCTTTTCAAGATTAACCTATACAACCGACCCACTAACGCCATCTATGGAGAATGATAACTTTTTAAACTAACTAACTAACTAATCATAATCATCAACGCCGTCTCTCCGAAGGGGTAGACAGAAATAATGGACTACCACACTTTTCTTTCCTGACATATTCCTCTCGCTTCCTAAACATTCATACATCGTGTCATGCACGCGCGTCGATTTCTCTGACTCCTCACATGGCCGACATTCAATATTTGATTTATTTTATGGTGCCACATTTTCCTCGATCTTCCTCTGTTTCTAGTTCCATTTACATCATAAACATACTTTTTTTATCATTCTTTCTTCATTTATTCTTTCCATGTGTCAAAACCATATTAATGATCCTTTCATTATTTTGTACATAACACTATCATTTGCACTAACTTAAATTAACTGTTTATAACTTTTATATTTAACTAAAATATGCTCCATGAAGCCTCAGATGCATTGACCCACACTCTGGAACAAATGGGTATTTTTGTTCTTTACTCCGTCACGCAGAACCAACCTGCCTTTGGTGATGCCAGGAGGAAGTACGATTCGGAGGTTGAATTTAATCACGATATTTTTAGTGCAGTGAGGCAGTGTTCATAAAAAATCAATTATCGATTTAGGAAGGAGTACTGCCTCACTGATGTTGTTCTTTGGTATTTGGTCTTGGTGATCATGCAGAATCTTCCCAGCAATAGCACACAGTGTCCTCATTTCCATTGTCCAAGTTTTGAAAATTCGAACCATGCCATCTACGAGCATGGGCTTGTTCCTCCATTTTGTGTCATTTAAGCAGCCGGATATCAAATTATTATTCTTCTTCTCCGGCGTTACAACCCTTGGTGGGTCTTAGCCTCCTCTAAGAAACGTCTCCATCCCGTCCTGTCTCTGGACGCCACCTTCCAGTCTTATAGTTTAGATAGTCTGCCACGGCACCATCCAACCATAGCAGTCTCAGCCTGCCGAAGCTTCTTCGCCCAACTGGATTGTTAAACAACACTCGTGCAAGTGCCCCAGCCAGCGCAGTCTGTTAATCTTTATAAACTTGACCATGCTGACGTCCTGGTATAGATCGTAGAGCTCTGTGTTGTATTTCCTTCTCCACGTCTGACCATCCTTAATGGGTCCGAGGATTCTGCTGAGGACTTTCCTTTTGAAGAAGTTCATTTTTACTTCATCACATTTAGTGAGTGTCCAAGTCTCTGAGACATACTGCTAGAACTGGTCTAATCAGTGTTTTAACTAACTAACTAACTAAACATCACACCGTCTCCCCAGAGGGGTAGGCAGAAAGAATGGAACGCCACACTGTTCTGTCCTGACATACGTCTCTCGCTTCCTCTACATTCATACATCTTGTCATGCACGCACGTCGATTTTTCCGACTCCTCACGTGACCGACATTCAATATTTGATTGATTTGATCGTGCCACGTTTTCCTCGGCCTTCCTCTATTTCTAGCTCCGTTCATGCCGTTTACATATACCTTCTTTACCATTCTGTCTTCACTCATTCTTTCCATGTGTCCAAACCATCATAATGACCCTTTCCTTATTTTGTTCATAACACTTTCATTCGCACCACATTCACTTCTTATACTTGCATTTGTCACTCTATCATAAACAGATTTGCCACACATTCGTCTTAGAGATCTCATTTCTACTGCATTTATTCTACTTTCATCCTTCTTTTGCCGGTTCCATGCTTCACTTCCATACATAAGGGTCGGCACAAGAACACCATTGTGCACTGCCATCTTAGCTTTTTTGGATAGGCTTTTGTTTGCGATGACAACTTTAAGTGCACCATTTATTCTGTTGCCTGCCCCAACCCTTCTTTCAATATTCTTCTCCACCCTACCATTCTTTGTAAACATACTTCCTAAATAAACAAATTCATCCACTTGTTCCAGATTTTCACCGTTTACACTAATGTTGCAGACTGTCATGCTTCCTTCTTTTTCGAAAATCATTACCTTAGACTTATTCACATTCATCATCAAATCGTATCGCTTGCATACCTCATACATACTAGACACCAGGGCTTGCAGTTCGTGCTCGTTGTCTGCAAGTAGCACAGCGTCGTCCGCATACAACAAACAGCTTACTGACACACCTTCCATTTTTGCACCTGCTTCCAACCCTTTCAGCTCTTTCATACACTTGTCCATATATAGATTAAACAACCATGGAGACATTACACACCCCTGTTTGACACCTTTATTGATATCAATATTTTTTCACCCCTGTTTGACACATTTATTGATATCAATATCATATTTTTTTATCAGTGTTTTAAATGATGTGATATTTGTATTTCTGGACAGTAAACGAAACTTTAAGTGCTTATTGAGGCCAAAGTAGCATCTGTATTGTTATTATTATCATCAAATTATTATTTTATGAAAATGTTCTCTAATAGTGGATTAACTTACCGGCACTGAGATGGCCATAACTTCCACTTCCGCTGGCTCCTACGAGAGGGTTGAGGCTGGCTGGAGACAGGCGGACCATGGATCCGAGCTGCTCCCATGACTCGGAGTAGGGGCTCCAGCATACCGCCCTCTTGCGGCCTGCCCCACGTCGGGCACCTAGAATGATACAATCAGATTGTAACCTAGTTTCTTAAATTGATGTCCAATTCTCTGCAGTTTCCTTCATCAAACCCGAGTATCTTAAAAGAAATATTTTTCTGCTTACCATCAAGACTAGCTGATAGATCGGGAGCCAAGGATGCTCCTGTCAGGAGTTCTGGAGGGATCCTGCCGGCACTGAGGTACTCCAAACCTGGAAAAAATATATTTATTAAGAAAACAATAATAAATCAACAATTAAAGTCTCATAAGTAAAGAGCATAGTATCTCAACCTTTATGGTCCCGACCCCTTTTTCTACATAACATTTCCTTTAATAAATAACGCCCTTTTTTACGAAAATAAAATTACTCACAGCCCCCCTAAAAAAAAAATCATCGCCCCCAATTTTGGTAATACAATTATTATCGTCCCTTTTCAAACAAAAAAAAAATCATCGCACCCCCTTTTTGTAATGCAATTATTTTTCGCCCCCTTCGAAAAATAAAAACCATCGCCCTCCCTTGGTAACACAATTATTTATCGCTCCTTCGAAAAAAAAAATCATCGACCCCTTTTCATTAATAAAAATTACTCAGCGCCCCCTTTTGAAGGAAAAAATAAAATACCGCCCCCTCACGAAAAAAATTAATAAAACACATCTACTCCCGTTCTCAAAATCAATAATACGCCCTTAGAGTGATTACAGCACAAAAACAGCGCTTTTAAAGATAGTATATTATTATTATTTAGTAATAATTTTTTTTATCATAGATAGACCTATTTTTCAAGCGGTAATGTGTGTCAACTACACCGGCAAAAGAAGATTATAAAGGCGTGATGGTTTATTTAATAAGTTATCATTTCAATACATAAATAAACTAGCAATAAGACCTCTTTTTAATGTCACGACTTGATTATTGTAATGGAATTTATGCAAACATTCCAAAATAACAAATAAACTAACTTCAATCTGCGTTCAATGCAGCAGCAAGACTCATTAAAGGCATTTAACACAACATCTCAAAGAACTTCACTGGCATAAGACTACAGAAAGAATCCAGTACAAACTCTGCTGGACAGTCTTCAAAGCGTTACATGGAATGGCACCAAGTTACATATCTGAACTCTGTATAACGGACAGCCTAAATTCAAGGAAATCCACACTTCGCTCGGCGAACTCCTCGGCAATAGGAAGATTAGTTGAGCCGAAGCGTTGCCCCAGTACAAATTTCGGGGATCGAGCGTTCGCGGTAGCCGGTCCATCAGCTTGGAACAATCTTCCTTCACACCTCAGATGCATAAATGATCCGACAGATTTCAGATCTAAACTGAAAACCCATATTTTTCATATTTCATAGCCAAACGTTTATACTTTGTTCTACTATACTTTTTAACCGATCGCGAAAATCAGATCCAGCGTTCACATTTAGATTTTTAGATTTAAAACACGTCTTAATGCGCCCTTGAGGTGATTACATCACAAAAACGGCGCTATAAAAGTTAGCATATTATTATTAACCGTCGCGTTGCCATGTGGTAAATTGAGTTTCCACTGCCAATTTAAAGTTGATTTTCTTAAAACCTATGGACCCTTATATTATAAAAAAAATTGTAATCCTCCATTGAAGTGTTTTCAATATTTCGTAATAAAAAAAAAAGCAAAAAATTACTTCCTTCATCCCAAAAAAAAATATTTTCTAAGACTGCCCTCACCTTCATTCGTGTTAAGGTAGAATTTGTTTTGCTAATATTTACAACTTTATCAAAAGTGACAAATACTTACTCGCTGTTTTGAACGTATTATAAATTATATCTTTGACCTTTTCAATATGTACGTAATAATACCACAGTGGACGGAAACGCAGGACGCAACTTAATAATATCAGAACTGTGAAAATATTAACACTTTACCAAAAGGGACAAATATTAATACGTACTCGTTGTCTTGAACGTACTATACATTTTGCCTAGGTGCCTTTATCCTCGCCCCGCCGGCCGCGGCGCGCAGACAAGTTTATACCCGATGTCCATTCGCCCGTATGCTGTGACGCATTACATATCAGAAATCGCATGGTTCCAGAAAAAAATTAATAATGATATGTTTTTCAAATAATCCATGTATGTTATAGATATCGATCTATTCCTAATGAAATTCCCTACAAGATGACATAAATTAAATTTTGATTCATCTAGTCATATGCTTGATATTTAGATAAAGTTAGCGGTAAACTGAACTTACCACATGGGAGCGAGCGTTTTGTTTTGAACACGGTACGTTAAGGGTTAAGACGTTTGATTCCAAGCAAGCCTTGAAGAAAGGCTAGGGGAAATACAATATCTGACGCATTTCACATCGGAAGTGAAACCGCAACTTTAGATATAGAGCAGGATACCTTAACCACTACGCATCATAACCTAAAATAGATGTTACATTATAATTATGACGTCAGAAAATAATTACGTATGTATATCTGAGAAGAATGTTTACATACAAGAAACAGAAAATCTGAATGACATAAAAAAATAAAAGAAAGACGTAAAAATCAAATATGGCAGTGCATAATGGTGTTCTTGTACCGACTGGTGTATGAAAGCGAAGCATGGAACTAGCAAAAGAAGGATAAAAGTATAATAAATGTAGTAGAACTGAGATCTCTTAGACGAATGAGTATAAATTCTGTGTACGAGTATATATAATAATAATAATATGCTAACTTTTAAAGCGCCGTTTTTGTGATGTAATGTGAACGCTGCATCTGATTGATATTTGCGATCGATTAGAAAGTATAATAGAACAAAATATGCAAGTTTTAAATTGGGTATGAAATATGAAAAATGTGGGTTTTCAGCTTAGATCTGAAGTCTGTCGGATCATTTATACATCTGTGGTGTGAAGGGAGATTGTTCCAAGCTGATGGACCGGCTACCGCAAACGATCGATCCCCGAAATTTGTACTAGGGCAACGCTTTGGCTCAACTAATCTTACTATTGCCGAGGAGTTCGCCGAGCGAAGTGTGGATTACCTTGTATTTAGGCTGTCCGTTATACAGAGTTCGGATATATAATTTGGAGCGACATGGAATATGTAGCGCTTTGAAGACTGTCCAGCAGAGTTTATACTGGATTCTTTGAGTATGAGTGTTGAATGAAAATATAAGAAGTGAATGCGGTGCGAATGATAGCGTTATGAACAAAATAATGAAAAGACCATTAAGATGGTTTGGACACATGGAAAGAATGAATGAAGAAAGGAAGGTAAAAAAAAATGTAAATAATAAAGGAAGACCGAGGAAAACGAAAATCAAATATTGAATGTTGGCCACGTGAGGAGTCAGAGAAATCGACGTGCGTGCATGACAAGATGTATGAATGTAAAGAAATGATGTTAGGACAAAACAGCGTGGAGGTTCATTATATCTGCCTACCCCACCGGGGAGACGAGAAGAAGAAAACGCGGCACGGTAAAATCAATTAAATCTTAAATTTAGATAAACTTCCTGCGTTAACACTGTGGAATTCTATAATGAGATTCATCGGGAGATTATATCGGGAGTTTATATTGTTCTACCGATGATGAAGGTTGTCTTCGAAACATGTCGAGAAAAATAAACTCAAAAGTCGAAAAAACAGTGTTTTAATTCTTAAAAATTCGTCATAACCCTAAAATGTCGGTCACGTGAGGAGTCGGAGAAATCGACGTGTGTGCATGACAAGATGTATAAATGTTTGATTAGGTTTTTGTCCACTAGGATCTGTAAAAGTTTTATTACCGACTCGAGGAATAATAATAACATTGTGGTGTTTGGCAACATAGGAAATGGTGGCAGTTGGCACCGATTACCATTATGGCCGTCTACAGAGCCTCGTTAGGAACCTAATATCTCAATCCTTAACGATACAACAGGTAGAAACGGGAGTTTCCACGCTCCGACTTGCTAAAAATTTATTTATTAACGGTAACATACAGCGATATCAATAATATAAATTAAATTATAACAGAAGAACAAAAACGCTTAGAAAAAATAAAGCAGGGCAGATTACATGCTACCAAAAATATAAATTAATCAAACACTTTTTGTTTTGAATATGTACAAATAACTAAAACTAACTAACTAACTAACCATCACGCCATTTCCCCGGAGGGGTAGGAACAGAGGATGGATCGCCGCATTGTTCTATCCTGACATAACTCTCGCGCCTCTTCTACATTCACACATCGTGACATGCACGCTCGTCGATTGTTCCTACTTCGAACATAGCCGCCTTCCAGCAATTGATTAATTTGGTCATGCCATGTCTTCCTTGGCCTTCCTCGACTTCTTTTCCCATTCACATTACTTGTATATATCTTCTTCCCTCATCCATTCGTTCTATATGTCCAAACCATCTTAGTGACCCTTTCTTGATTTTATTTATCACGCATTCATCCGCTTTACATTCCTTTCTTACTTCATCATTAGATATTCTGTCATACATTGTTTTTCCGCACATCCTTCTTAGTGACCTCATTTCTACGGCATTTATCTAATTTCATCCTTCTTCTGCTAACTCCAAGCTTCACTTCCATACATCAGGTCGGCACTAGAACACATTGTGCACCGCCATCTTTGCTTCAGTTGATATACTATTTGCGGTAATGACTTTTAGTGCACTATTTATTTTGTTTCTAGCTCCAACCCTTCTTCCGATATCTTTATCCAACTTTCCATCTCTTGTAAACATGCTTACCAGGTAGACAAATTCGGTAGCTTGCTCTAATTTCTCACCGTTCGCACTTTTATCACAATCAGTCATACATTCTTCCTTTTCAAATACCATAACTTTAGACTTTGACACGTTCATCACAAGGTCATATTTATTGCATACTTCGTACATTCTTGACATAATTATTATATTAATTTATATTTGTGGATGAGGGAAGAATGGTTAAAAAGATATATACAAGTAGTGTGAATGGGAAAATAAGTCGAGGAAGGCCAAGGAAGTCATGGCATGACCAAATTAATCAATTACTGAAAGGCGGCCATGTTCGAAGTAGGAACAATCGACGAGCATGGCACGATGTGTGAATGTAGAAGACCGCGAGAGTTATGCCAGGATAGAACAATGTGGCGATCCATCCTCTCTGCTTACCCCTTCGGAGAAAAGGCGTGATGGTTAGTTAGTTAGTCAAAATCAAAAATTGAACCCTGGAAACTCGTTGTATAGGACCCATAGAGGGCATAAAAAATGGACGAATTCTTCTAAGTTCGAATCTTTGCTATTCACCGTGAAATTGAAATCGAGATAAAAAAAGGCACACCTAGTTGGATTATTATATCATAATTAACAAGTCTATGGTTGGAAGCTGTTCGGACCAAATTCGTGTTAAAATATATATAAATTTTATAGCAAAAACCAAGCAAAAATGGCCGTTCACAATGGAGTTCTAGTTCAAACCCTTATTTTTATTTTTTATTATTTTGTTGAATCGCTATTTACATGACAGCATGAGCCAAATCGATGTAAAGGGTATTATAGCTATCATAGTGATTCTCGTGACATGTGATAGGTAGCTAATCTATCGCCATTTTATTGTCATGTGAATTCTACATCAGATCAAAGACAGTGTGACAATTACACTGCCCTCGCCGGGAAACGAACCCGGAACCTTATGGAAGCGAACCGCGGAACTGGCAGAAGAAGGATGAGAGCAGAATAAATGCAGTAGAGATGATATCCCTTAGACGTATGCGTGGTAAAACGATGTACCACAGAATTCAAATGCTGATATTAGGAAGGAATGTAGAGCGGAAGAAAGTATAATGAAATGTTCGCTGCGTTGGTTTGGTCACATGGGACGCATGGATGGAGAAAGAATGGTTATGAAAATATACGTTAATGATGTAAATGGATAACGAAGTCGAGGCAGACCGAGGAAAACATGGCATGACCAAATTAATCTAATTTTAAAGGTTGCTCATGTTAGAAGTCGGAGGAATCGACGTGCGTGTATGACTCGTTGTATAAATGTGGAGGAAGCTGGAGAGGTTTGCCAGGATAGAGTAGTGTGGGGGTCCATTCTCTCTGCCTACCCCTGCGGAGAAACGGCGTGATGGTTTGTTTGTTATTTGTTTGTCTTATTTTGCAGGATTTGTAGTTTTCGTATGTGACTCGAAGCTGCATAGCCCCAGATTGGGGCTGCGTAAGTGAGGATCGGCCTTATGACCGTTTTGTATATCAGGAGTCTATTGTCGGTGCTTAGTTTACTGTTTCTAGCTACCATTGGGTAGAGGGCTGAGATTGTTACTACTAAAATGTTTTAAAAGTAAAAAAAAATGCTTTTTTTTGTTGTTTTCATCAATTGTCAACGTGAAAAGGTATCCATTCATTAGTGTCGGCCCTTCCTGACGCCTCACTAAAAGGAAGGGCATAAATTTGACCTAACGACAGGGCTAAACCGGTAGTAGCCGAAGCAGGGTTGAAACAGAGGTATTGACGTTAAAAAAAAAGCGTTAAAATATATAATTTAATTAATATTAAGGACAGCGAAAAAAAATTAACCACCACGCCATTTCCCCGAAGGGATTAACAGAGAGGATGGATAACCATACTCTTCTGACATAACAATTAAACAAACTTCAATCTGCGTTCAATGCAGCAGCAAAACTCATTAATGGCAATCCAAAAAAGTCCCATATAACGCAACATCTCAAAGAACTTCACTGGCTTAAGAGTTCAGGAAGAATCCAGTATAAACTCTGCTGGACAGTCTTCAAAGCGCTACATGGAATGGCTCCAAATTATATATCCGAACTCTGTATAACGGACATCCTAAATACAATAAAATCCACACTTCGCTCGGCGAACTCCTCGGCAATAGGAAGATTAGTTGAGCCAAAGTGTAGCCCTGGAACAAATTTCGAGGATCGAGCGTTTGCGGTAGCCGGTCCATCAGCTTGGAACAATATTCCTTCACATCTCAGATGCATAGATCCGACAGATTTCAGATCTGAGCTGAAAACCCATCTTTTTCATATTTCATACCCAATTTAAAATATGAATATCAATCAGATGCAGCGTTCACATTTAGATTTAAAACACGTCTTAATGCCCCCTTGAGGTGATTACATCACAAAAACGGCATATTATTATTATTATTATTATAACTCTCGCGGCTACTCCGCATTCACACACCGTAAATTGCACGCTCGTCGATTGTTCCTACTTCGAACATGACTGCCTTTCAAAATATGATTAATGTGGTCCATTATTTCTGCCTATCTCTTTAAAGCAGCAAGACTTCCAAAAAACTAACTAATTAACCATCACGCCGTCTCCCCGAAGGAGTATACAGATATAAAGGACCGCCACACTGTTCATTCATTCTTTCCATGTGTTCAATCCATCTTAATGATCCATTCATTATATTGTTCTTAACACCATCATTCACTTCTTATATTTTCGTTCGATACTATCATACACAGAGTATCACACATTCGTCTAAAAGATCCCATTTCTACTGCATTTATTCTACTTTCATACATAAGTGTAGGTACAAGAACACCATTGTGCACTGTCATTTTAGCTTTTTGGATATGTTTTTGTTTGCGATGACAACTATTGAATATCGGCCACGTGAGGAGTCAGAGAAATAGACGTGCGTGCATGACACGATATATTAATGTTGAAGAAGCGAGAGAAATATGTCAGGTAAGAAAAGTGTGGCAGTCCGTTATTTCTGCCTACCCCTTCGGAGACGGCGTGATGGTTAGTTAGTTAGTTATAATATGCTAGTGAACTTGAACTTGGATCTTCTGGCTTACAGAGGTTCAGCTCATGTGGCTATTCCTCTTACGTCTGACTAAGACTGGCATGGACTGATTGCTGGGAAAAGACTGCCGAAGACAGACTTAGGTAGAGAACAACGGTACATAAAGGCACACTAGACTTTGAAGCACAGCGCAGAGACGACGTCGCAGAGAGGAAGAGGAGGAGAAAGGAGAGACCACTGGGAGACGGTGACGGCTCCACTACAAGCGCCTTCCCCTGCCCCAGATGCCCCAGAATGTGTTGGTCCAGGATCGGACTCTTCAGTCACATGCAGACCCACAACCGTGAAGGACAGTCTTCCTCGGACACGAGGGACAGCCGATGATGATGATGAATATTATTTTTGTGATATGTTATAGGTAGCTAATCTATCGCCAATTTTATTGTCACGTGAATTTTACACCAGACCAAAGACAGTGTGGAAATAACACCGCCATCGCCGGAACCGAACCCGGGACCTTCTGTATGGCTGTCAGAGATCTTACCACTCTGCCACGTCAATAAAAACTAACAAAGCGAAACAAATTTATTACCGCTGTCGCTAGGTGCGATGGCAGCCCTGAAAGCATTGCGAGCGGATCTGTTTTGTGGCTTAAATATCGACAAAATGGCGTCAAAACAAAATGGAGACTTGGACACATAAAAGATATTGAACGCGTTCTAAGAACACCTCTCAAGCAGCAGGTGTTTAGTCTGGAACCAAAAAGACATAAATAATAAACGGACAATCGCGTTACGTTCACACAGAGTAAGCAGAGACGACGGTTGGCAAAACTCTGTTTGAAATGTTTATTTATATGAATATTAACTAAACTAATTAATCATCACGCCGTCTCCCCGAAGGGGTAGGCAGAAATCAAATCAAATCAGTTTATTTCATCAATAGACATAACAAAATTAATTTTTAAGGCATTTATTGAGAACGACGACCTTCGTGGCCGAGTGGTAAGTGCATTGACTGCCACCCGAAGATTCCGGGTTCGATTCCCGGCGAGGGCAGTGTGATTGTCCCAATGTCTTTGGTCTGGTGTAGAATTCACGTTATAATTAAATGGCGATAGATTAGCTACCTATCACATGTCACGAGAATCACTATGAAAGCTATAATACCCTTTACATCGATTTGGCTCATGCTGTCTGTCTGTAAAGAGCGATTCAACAAAATAATAATAAATAAATAAAAAAACAGGTAAAATAATATATTGCTTATACGAGTATAGTGTTTTTTTTAGAGGTTTGGTTTTTAAACTGGCAACATTGTTTCTACAGACTGTCAATTTGACAGTTGACAGTTGATTTGTAGTCAGTACGTTTAGCCATTTCACTCTGTTGCTCGATGAAGTTATCGAAAATTGGACTTCGCGATTGCACTTCATTCGAACTAGCTGTAGCGCTCATATGCCCGAAATCATGTTTTAAACCTTATTTTAATAAGTTTTTATTTATTTTGAATTAGTATACCTATAAAAAAAACACCCTTATACACATTATTATATAGTATACTACCAGAAACGCACGAGAGATGGTTTCACTGCAGGAAGACAAGATACTCCAGAATTAAGAGTATTTACCTTATGAACGTACTTTCAATAATATGAAAGACGTCGATCTCCGAGGAGACCGCGTTCAGCAGATTAATTGCTCTTCCCACCGGTGTCACCAGAGGCAGGTTGGTTCTGACGGCCGGTAGGTAAAACAATCTATGCTGTCGCTGTCTGAAATATCTATCAGGGACAAAAAGCCGAACACCTCTAGCACGGCCGAGTTCTCGAAATATCCCCTGAGTAATCTAAAGAAATGGGTTACGAGATGCCCATCTCTTCGAAGCTGCAGAGAGTTGGCCCCAAACATTCCCAAAAGAAACGTCGTGGAATAGAGCCACGGATAGCTACCATACTCCCTCATGTAGAGATACCTCAGAATGTTTTTCTGAACCCTCTCCAACATAACGGAATATCTAGAAAGAATGGACCGCCACACTGTTGTCTTGACAAACATCTCTCGCTTCCTCGTGAATACAGAATGGTGAAGAAGGTATATGTAAACGACGTGAACGGAGCTAGAAATAGAGGTAGGCCAAGGAAAACTTGTCACGATCGAATCAATCAAATATTAAATCTCGTGCGTGCATGACACGATGTATAAATGTGGATAATAACCAACTAACTAATCATTACGCCGTCTCCCCGGAGGGGTAGGCAGAGAGGATGGACCGCCATACCATTCTGTCCTGACATACCTCTTTAGCTTCCTCCACATTCATATACATCGTAACATGCAATCGATTTTTCCGACTTCGAACGTGGCCGCCTTTCAGTATTTAATTATATTGGTCATGCCATGCTTTCCTTGGTTTTCCACGACTTCTCTTTCCACTCACACTGCTTGTTTACAACATTTTAACCACTATTTTCTCGTCCATACCATATGTCCAAACCATCTAAGAGATTTGGCATTTCTTAGGCATTTCTCAGGCATTTCTTTTAGGAATGCTCGGAACCAATTCTTTAGAGCTTTGAAGAGATGGGCATCTCATAACCCATTTCTTTAAATTAATCAGGGGATATTTCGAGAACTAGGCCGTGCTAAAGGGTGTTGGTCTTTTTGTCCCTAATAGATTTCTCCGACAGCGACAGCACAGATTGTTTTACCTACCGGCCACCAGAACCAATCTGCCATTGGTGACACCGGTGGGAAGAGCAATTAGTCTGTTGAACGCGATCTCCTCAGAGATCGACGTCTTTCATATTAGTGAAGGTACGTTCAGGGGACAAATACTCTCGACTTTAGAAAGTATCTTGTCTTCCTAATGTCGAACCATCTCTAATGCGTTCCTGGTATTATGTTGTATTTTTATAATATTTGACCTGTACTCAATAGATGCCTTAAACATTTTGCGGTTTGTCTTTTGAGTTAATAAACTGATTTGATTTGATTTTATTTGAGATCCATTTTTTATTTTACGTATGATACAATTAGGATAAACGCCGTAGAAATGAGATCACTAAGAAGGATGTGCTGGAAAACGCTGTATGATAGAATACCGAACGATGAAATAAGAAAAAATGTAAGGCAGATGACTGCATCGTGAATAAAATTAAAAAAGGATCCCTGAGATGGTTCGGACATATGGAACGAATGGATGAGAGTAGAATGGTTAAAAAGTTGTACACAAGCAGCGTGAGTGGGAAAAGAAGCCGAGGACGACCGAGGAAAACATGGCATGACCAAATTAATCAATTACTAAAAGGCGGCCACATTCGAAGTCGGAATAATCGACGTGCGTGCATGGTACGATGTATGAATGTAGAGGAAGCCCGAGAGGTATGCCAGGACAGGCCATTGTGGCGATCCATCCTCTCTGCCTACCCCTCCGGGGAAATGGCGTGATGGTTAGTTAGTTAGTTAGTTACAATCAATTAACTTGCGTGTAAGTTGTATGAATGCAAAGCGTATCCACCATGTCTACCCCTCTAACAAAACAGCTTGTTGGCGAACTAGTTTTTATGGGATTAAACCCCTATTATTAAAAACTGTATAATAATCGACTTGCTTAGAAAATCGGCGAATGGTTATGCAAATAAGATACAAACCACATATCTATAGCTATAAATCAATATCAGATGTTTTCGGATAACAATTGGGTTCCCTTACTAAACCTTTGAACATAAAATTGCCAAAAAATGATTTATTGATTGCTTCGATTAACCGCGTTCACAGTGGAGTTCTGATTCCAACCCTTATATATTATAGCGAAGCATGAAACCGGCAGAAGAAGGATGAGAGTATTATAAATGCGATAGAGAAGAGAATATCAAATGATTGGAGCTGGAAACAAAATAAATGGTGCAGTGTCATCACTGCATATAGAAATATGTCGACTGAAGCAAATATGGCAGTGCACAATGGAGTTCTAGTGCCGACCTTTATGTATGGAAGTGAAGCTTGAAATTGGCAGAAGAAGAATGAAAGTAGGATAAATGTTGAGTTAATGAAGTAAGAAAGGAATGTAAGGCGGATGAATGAGTGATAAATAAAATTGAGAAAGGGTCACTAAGATGGTTTGGACGTATGGAACAAGTGGATGAGAGAAGAATGGTAATAAAGGTATAAACAAGTAGTGTGAATGGAAAAGACAAAAAAGCTAAGATGGCAGTGCACAATGGTGTTCTTGTCCCGACCCTTATGTATGGAAGTGAAGCATGGAACTGGCAAAAAAGGATAAATGCAGTTGAAATGGGATTGTGTGGTAAATCTGTATATAATAGAGTGTCAAATGCAAGTATAAGAAGTGAATGCGGTGCGAATGAATGCGTTATGAACAAAATAATGAAAGGATTGTTAAGATGGTTTGGACACATGGAAAGAATGAGTGAAGACAGAATGGTGAAGAAGGTATATGGAAACGCCGTGGAGAGAGCTAGAAATATTTAATGTCGGTCACTTAAGGAGTCGGAGAAATCGACGTGCGTGCATGACAAGATGTATGAATGTTAAGTGGGTGAGAGAAGTATGTCAGGACATAACTGTGTGGCAGTCTATTTTTTCTGCTTACCCCTCCGGGGAGACGGCGTGACGGGGAGTTAGTTTTTAGTTTAAAATAATTATGCGTATTTTACAAAATGATAATATTACATGTGAATACCCGTTAGATAACATTGTAGATTTTGTAGTTAGTTAGTATACTATTGTCGATGGAAAATGTGTGATCAAGCCAGCGTGGGCCCTGTAGTAATTGTTACCAAGAGGCCCTGGCATTTGTATATCTTCTTCTTCTTCTGGCGCCTGGTGTCAGGTCCCCCCAACGTTGGCGATAACTGTAGTGAAAACATATCTATCCTGCGCCACTTGGAACAGGTTCTCAAATCTAATAATTCCTGTGCACTCTCTTATATTCCGCATCCAGGACAACTGCTTTCTACCAACTCCCCGACGCACACTGGATCCATTTGGCAAAAACATGGACTTAGGGGTCGAACTCCGAATTTCGCCCTGATTTTTTTAAAATTAGGTCCTTTGTGTGATTCCAAACCACTTTTGTCTTTTAACTTTTTTTGATATAACTGCTTATTTCCAAGAAAAAAGTTGTTGTTGTTTTTTTGTATGAAGCAAAACAGATTTTTTCAATTATTTCGGAATCAAGTGGATACGTCAAGACCAAACTTAAAAAGGATTATAGAGGGCATAATCTTCTACATTACCTGTTACGAAATCTACTTCATATCTCTGCCCGTTTAAAAGCAGCACACATTATAAATCTTAATTAATTGTTACGAGTATATAGTGGTTTCGGATTCTTGTTAGATGCATAAATATGCTAAAATCAATCCATTATTTTGTAAAGTAACGCGATGATCATTTATGCATCTAACAAAAAATCCGAAACCACTTTATACTCATAACAATTAATTAGGATTAATAATGTCTGCTGCTTTTAAACGGGCAGAGATATTTATTTATTTACAGATATGAAGTAGATGTCGTAACAAGTAATGTAGAGGATTATGCCCTCTATAATCCCTACTAAGTTTGGTTTTGACGTATCCACCTGATTCCGAAATAATTGCAAAAATCAGTTTTGCTTCATACAAAAAAACAATAACACATTTTTTCTTGGAAATTAGCAGTTATATCAAGAAAAGTTCAAATGTAAAAGTGGTTTGGAATCACACAAAGGACCTCATTTTAAAAAATCAGGGCAAAATTCGGAGTCGACCCCTAAGTCCACGTTTTTGCCAAATGGATCCAGTGTGCGACGTCCCTCCAATTTACCCATTAATATCAGCCGAAGGAGGTGGTGTTTTTCTCCCCTTAGCACATGACCCAAATATGAGACTTTTCTAACTTTCACACTCGTCAAGATCTCTCTATTGGCTCTGGCTCTCTGTAGTACGTCTGTAGCACTCGCTGCTTCTGCTATAAGGCTAATCCGGCTCTGTTTAGGTGACATTAAAAATATAAAATTTAAATAAAATTGCAATAAATAAAACAGAATCAATATTTAACAAGGGTGATAGAATAAATAATACTTTAAAAAATCGTACTTTACAAGAGTTATGTCAAATATATGCAAAAAATAATATCAGATAATTATAAGGGTGTTGTGAAGGGATCAATTTTTGAATAAATTTATCCCGACACGTGTCATGCTTCGATAGGGGATGATTTTGCGGGTAGAGCTCCACGAATATGATTAAGAGGCAATAATTTAACAAAACGATGTTTTTGTCGATGCCAGCGAGCCTGGCGAAACCGGTCGCTTTCAAAATAAAGACAAAAGTGGAAGTAGTTAATAAACATCGTTTTATTAAATTATTATTCAAATATTAAATGAGTCGGGTAAATCAACGTGCGTGCGTGACCGTATGTATGAATGTAGAGGAAGCGAGAGAATTATGTCAGGAAAGAACGGTCCATTCTTTCTGCCTACCCCTTCGGCGAGACGGCGTGATGGTTAGTTAGTTAATGGGTTTCGTCTAAGAGGTCTTATTTCCACGGCATTAATACTATTTTTATTGTTCTCATGCCAGCTCCAAGCTTCACTTCCACACAAACGACAAACACAGAAGCTCTTTATGCCGCTTTATAAATAGCCTGCCACGATAATGCCTGTAGAGAGAGAACATTTTCTATTTGCTCATACATGGAGAAAGAGTATAAAATAATAGGGTGACACCACTTAATTCATGCGCGGAACATATTTATTTATTTACTAAGGTAACATATAGCGATATCAATAACGTATATTAGAAAAATAAAGTAAGGCCAATTACATGCTATCACATTTCACTATTCTTATTTTTTTCCTGTCACACCTCCGTGGTGCATAGGGCCTCAAGGAACCTTCTCTATCGCATGCCTGATGCCTAACATCGTCCCAAGTGAGGCCTGCTGCCTTAACCTCGTCCTGCAGGGCTCTTCTCCAGGTGGCTCTAGATCTGCCTAGCTTCCTCTTTCCCCCCATAGGGACCAGTCTAGTGCGCCCTGAGCGATGCAGGCTGGGTTCCGTCTCAGAGTGTGACCGATCCACTGCCATTTGCGTCTAGCGACTTGTTTTCTAATTGGCTTTTCGCCTGCCATGGTCCAGAGAACGGTATTTAACACTGTTTGGGGCCAATAGATCTTGAATATTGAGCGAAAGGTATCTTTAAACACCTGAAGTTTTCCAATATAATCCAATATAATAGTAATCAGACTACAGCATGAAATGAGATAGAAGTTAAACTAAGACAAATTCAGGTTAAACAAAATATTTACTAACTAACTAACTAACTTACCATCACGCCGTCTCCCCGGAGGGGTAGGCAGAAAGAATGGAACGCCACACTGTTCTGTCCTGACATACGTCTCTCGCTTCCTCTACATTCATACATCTTGTCATGCACGCACGTCGATTTTTCCGACTCCTCACGTGACCGACATTCAATATTTGATTGATTTGATCGTGCCACGTTTTCCTCGGCCTTCCCCTATTTCTAGCTCCGTTCACGCCGTTTACATATACCTTCTTTACCATTCTGTCTTCACTCATTCTTTCCATGTGTCCAAACCATCTTAATGACCCTTTCCTTATTTTGTTCATAACACTTTCATTCGCACCACATTCACTTCTTATACTTGCATTTGTCACTCTATCATAAACAGATTTGACACACATTCGTCTTAGAGATCTCATTTCTACTGCATTTATTCTACTTTCATCCTTCTTTTGCCAGTTCCATGCTTCACTTCCATACATAAGGGTCGGCACAAGAACACCATTGTGCACTGCCATCTTAGCTTTTTTGGATAGGCTTTTGTTTGCGATGACAACTTTAAGTGCACCATTTATTCTGTTGCCTGCCCCAACCCTTCTTTCAATATCCTTCTCCACCCTCCCATCCATAGAAATATTTAGATATTAAAAATAATAATAATAGTGGAAATAAAAAGAAAAGGTAATGCAATATTATGGTGTCATCCACGCTGAAAGGTTGTTCCAATCATTTTTTTTGAAATTTCGATATTTCCGAAAGAAAACATCAATGTCTCTACTAACTAACCATCACGCCGTTTTCTCAAAGGGGTAGGCAGGAAAATCGGCTCAATCTTCTTCTTTTTCTTCTGCTTTATTTAGAACTGTGTCCTGTTATTTCCAGAAGCCTGTTCCTGGAATGCAGATGTCCAACTGTCTCGCACTCTTTTAAATGGTCTTCCTGCAGGTCGATTTCCTGTTGTGTACTTTATTTGCGGCTATATTTATCACTCTTTCAGAACAACTTAAAGCTGTCATCGCAAAAAAAAACCTATCCAAAAAAGCTAGAATGGCAGTGCACAATGGTGTTCTTCTACCGACCCTTATGTATGGAAGCGAAGCATGGAACTGGCAAAGGAAGGATGAAAGTAGAATAAATGCAGTAGAAATGAGATCTCTTGACGAATGTGTAGATATTCCGTGTATGATAGAGTGTCGAATGAAAATATAAGAAGTGAATGCGGTGCGAATTATGGTGTCATGAACAAAATAATGAATTAGGACTTACTTTTTGTTCTGATGGTGTCAGATCATTATAGGACGTACGCATGTCTTGTAGATTCGAATACAGCTCTTCTTTAGCATATTTATATTTTTCAAAACAGCATTCGTCAAGCAGCCAGCCACAACGGTGGCCCTATTTGTTAGTTCACTTACTTCTCCGTTTCACTTACTTTGAATAATTTCTTCAATATTATTTTTAAGTTCTTGCTGGTTAAGTGCCTAATTACAGCTAATTCAAAAAACGGTGGATACGTGTAACATAAATTAAATAAACACAAAAGTCCGGATCGTCCATGTCAACATGTGCAACATCGAAAAAAACATTATGTGTTATTACATTATGTGCTAAATTAAAAAAACAGTGGATTCGTGGAACATAAATTAAATAGACAATATGTGCACCATCTAAAAAGAATATTTTGTTTTAAATTATTTTTATTTTGTTATTTTATTTTATATCATTGTATTTTATATTATTTGTTTTAGATTTATTTTGTGGGTGTTGGACTATCGAAGTGTGCGCGGGAGATGCCTATTGGTGGCGATGAGGTTCGCAACCCATCACACCGCGTCTCCCGCGGAGCGAAAAGAGAAGGATGGAGTGCCGCATCAGTAAAAGTGTGACAGTTCATTTTTTCTGCCTACTCTTTCGGGGAGACGGCGTGATGGTTAGTTAGTTAGTTAATTACTTCTCCGTAGAGGTCACTGCTGCTGGACACATCAACACCTAAGTACTTGAAATGCATCACTTGTTTTATTATTTAATTATCTAATGCAAGCTTGCATCGTACTGGTTGTCTTGATGTAACCATGCTCTTTGTCTTCGACTATTGAATGTCACGGCCACTGTGAGGAGTCGGAGAAATCGACAAGTGCATGACACGATGTATGCATGTTAAGGAAACAAGAGAAGCATGTCAGAAAATAAAATTGGGGAAGTTCATTATTTAGGAAAGGGCGAGATTGTTAATGAGTTATGTATCGGACGTATGCGAGTAGTTTTTAATTTTATTAATTTTTTATTATATTATTATTATTTTTTTTTTAACTATGCTAATTTTATTATTTAATTAATGTTTGTTATTTTGTATTCATTTAAGTTTAATTTGTTTATGTTTTCATAAAATAAATAAGGCAGTCGGTAGTCGCGTGAAAGCGCATAGCAACGAGATTTGCAGAAGCTCAATCGAGATTATTCTCGGAATTTATTTGCGGTTGCTCGCGCGTTTTTAACAGCCAATCATAGACGTCGTAGTAACACAGCAGCTGCGACTGAAATTCTCCGAAGCTAAAAAATACGTTAATAACCGTTATCGCTAGTTTTGCGGAGGCTATATAAGCGGGTCTTGTAAGGACTCGGCCCCTCACTCTTCCTTCAAATTCTGACACGCGTAGACACGCTGCGCGTAAAGAGGCTTGGCGCTCTTAACTACGTGAAAACCAGTATTTGAGCTTCTGCACACTTCTCTTCGCTTCTACCCTGCATCGATTGCCGCATATAATAAAACATTGTTTTATTACACAATCATCATCACGCCGTATTCTCCGTTTTACCATCCACACCACATCGGAGACGAGCAGCAGTCAGCGGCCAAAATAAATATTAATAGTACGGGGGGAGCAATCTGTCCCGTACAAGTTAGTTAATTAGTTAGTTTGTTTAAAATGAACTTCCATCAAGATATTTCAGCAAAATCATTAGATAATTTTAAATATATTAAAATGTTTGAACGCATGGTGACCCTAGGCACGGGATGAGCGAGATCTTAATATAAACATCGCACGTTTGGCGTTGCTTGTAACGGGCGGACAATGGCTTCCTTCTTACAGATTTGAGGATAACTTATTTCCTCTGCAATCGAATGCATACGAGGATGATGCATTCACACAAGAACAAGAGAGAGAAAAATAAAACCATACAGTGGTGCAAGCAAGAAAACGGAATGATATCAGACGAACAATTGAATTTTTAAACGATTTAACAGATACTTTCTTAACCATTATTTCTTCATTAATTTTTTCCATGTAAGCGAGTAAATGGTGCACTTAAAGTTGTCATCGCAAACAAAAGCCTATCCAAAAAAGCTAAGATGGCAGTACATAATGGTGTTCTTGGGCCGACCCTTATGTATGAAAGTGAAGCATGGATCTAGCGAAAGAAGGATGAAAGTAGAATAAATGCACTAGATGGTTTGGACACATGGAAAGAATGAGTGTAGACAGAATGGTGAAGAAGGTATATGTAAACGACGTGAACGGAGCTAGAAATAGAGGAAGGCAGAGGAAAACGTGGCACGATCATATCAATCAAAAAATTTATGTCAAATAAAATCAAATCAGTTTATTTTCTCAAAAGATATCATCTATTGAGAACATGTAAAATATAATAAATATATAATACCAGGAACGCATGAGAGATGGTTCGACATTAGGAATACAAGATACTCTCCAAAGTCAAGAGTATTTGTCTTCTGAACGTACTTTCACGAATATGAAAGACATCGATATCCGAAGCGATCATGTTCAGCAGTTTGATCGACACCGGCATCACCAGAGGCAGGTTGGTTCTGCATGCTGGGAGATAAAACAATCTGTGCTGACGCTGTCGAAGAATCCGGAACATAAAGATGGATAGCCTCCAAGATGACGGAATTCTCAAAAAATCCCCTGATAAGTTTGAAGAAATGGGTAAGTGTGCACCCATCCCTTCTTATTTGTAAACTATTGGTCCCCAGCATGCCCAAGAGGACTGCATTGGGATAAAGCCACGGATAGCTACCAAACTCCCTCATGTAGAGATATCTCAGAAATCTTTTCTGTACCCTCTCCAACATGAGCGAGTATCTCGCCTCGTGGGGACTCCATATCACCGAACCACACTCGAGCCGGCTCCGGACCAATGAGTTATACAAAATTCGCAAAACATAGAGATTCTTGAAAACTCTACCAGTTCGGAGAATAAATCCCAACATTTTCAGTACAACTCCACATATCCTCTCAATGTGAGTATGGAAAGTCAGCCTACTTTCATAAACAACACCAAGATCCTTTAGTTTGTGATTCATTCTGAAATACGTTTTTTTTTATCAATATAAGATACTTTCACGTCGGCAACATCGCAAATTAATATTTGAATTTGACTTTCGCGAGATTTTGATGAAAAATTCGTTGTATCCGTACTAAAAAAAAAATGCGGTTCCGCCGGCCGCCGGGGCAAACCGGGTATAGCGCTCCCGCGTAATTCGACACCCCGCATTACACGGTCTGACGGGCTGACAAACTGTGGTGTGGAATTAACACACGATTAGACAAGAAACCATACACCGAAATCAACACTCCCACCGCTTATTACTGTCCAGAATTACGTACGGCACATTTAATAAGACTTTATTTAAGACGGAAGTGCATAATTGAAATCTAGTGCCAACCAACGCCGTAGAAATGAGATCACTAAGAAGAATGTGCGGGGAAAAAAAAACGGGAACTCGGCCGTACTGGAGAATGTCGGTCTTTTTGTCCCCGATAGATATCTCCGACAACGACAGCACAGATTGTTTTACCTACCGGCCGCCAGAACCAATCTGCCTCTGGTGACACCGGTGGGTAGAGCAATTAGTCTGCTGAACGCGGTGTCCTCGGAGATCGACGTCTTTCATGTTAGTGAAAGTACGTTCAGGGGGCAAATACTATTGACATATCATAGAATACCAAACGATGAAATAAGAAAGAAATGTAAGGCAGATGACTGCATCATGGATAAAATTAAAAAAGGATCCCTGAGATGGTTCGGACATATGGAACGAATGGATGAGAGTAGAATGGTTAATAAGTTGTACACAAGCAGCGTGAGTGGGAAAAGAAGCCGAGGACGACCGAGGAAAACATGGCATGACCAAATTAATCAATTACTAAAAGGCGGTCACATTCGAAGTCGGAATAATCGGCGTGCGTGCGTGGTACGATGTATGAATGTAGAGGAATCCCGAGAGGTATGCATGACCAAATTAATAAAAAAAACTGAAAGGCGTCCATATTCGAAGTGGTAATAATCAACGAGCGTGCATGTCACGATGTGTGTATGTAGAAGAGACGCGAGAGTTTCAGGATAGAAGAGTGTGGCAATCCATCCTCTCTGTCTACCCCTCCGGAGAAACCGGCGTGATGGTTAGTTAGTTAATTAGTTTAATAAAATATGGTTTATTGTTTGTTAACATTTCTTTCCAGCTTGGCTAAGGATCGAACGATGTTTTTCTTACAAAATTAACAGCTCTTACAAGAGCCAATCTATCATATCAAATACAGCCAGGTCTTGACAGAAGGATCGAGTTTTACGATGGAAAGAGTCGCCGGCGTTCGAAAAACGAATAAAAATTATTATTTGAAAGTTCAAACTTGGAACGCGAGTGCAGGGTTGCCACAGAAATAAAAAAAATCAATAAAAGATTAAGATAAAGGAATAATTTTAGTAAAATCTCTTATTATTCTTCTTCAAGCGAAGTGTGGATTTCCTTGTATTTAGGCTGTCCGTTATACAGAGTTCGGATATATAATTTGGAGTCATTCCATGTAGCGCTTTGAAGACTGTCCAGTAGAGTTTATACTGGATTCTTTCTGGACTCTTAAGCCAGTGAAATTTACAAGAGACGGAAGAATGGAGAAAGATATCGGAAGAAGTGTTGGAGCTGGAAACAAAATAAATGATACACTCAAAGTCATTTCAGCAAATATAAATATATCGACTGAAGCAAAGATGGCAGTGCACAATGGATTTCTAGTGTCGACCCTCGTGTATGGAAGTGAAGCATGAAGTTGGAAGAAGAAGGATGGAAGTAGGATAAATGCCGTAGAAATGAGGTCACTTAGAAGAATGTGCAAAAAAACAACGTATGATAGAATACTCTACAGTTCCCCTTACGTTGGCGATCACCTCGGCGAACCTGTCCCTGTCCTGCGCCACTCGGAACAGATCCTCCACACTTCGGATGCCGGTCCACTCCCTCACGTTTCGCAGCCAGAATATCTATCTCCTACCGGGCCCTCAACATCCCTCACTTTTCCCTTCCAATATCAGTTGGAGAAGGTGGTACTCTTCGCCACGCGGCACATGACTCAGATATAAAATCTTCCGAACCTTGATAGTTGACAACAGCTCTCTGTCAAATGCAGCTCGCCTCAGAACTTCGGTATTGGTGACCATGTCTGTCCGGGGAATTCTGAGCATTCGGCGATAGAGCCACATTTCAAATGCTTCCAGTCTGTTCATTGAGTTGACTTTTAAAGTCCACATTTCACACCCATACAATAAAACAGACCACACATAGCATTTGATCATTCTCTGGCGGAGTTTCAAATTTATGTTATCATTGCAGAAGAGTGATTTTTAATTTAATAAATGTAGCTCTTGCTGCCTAAATTATGCATTTTATCTCTAGGTAGCATATGATCATATTTTTGATTTGATTATATTTTTATAAAATCTCTTGACGGATTTTAAATAGTTAATATATATTTCTTAATTGCTTCCACTTTTATATTAAATTTGACAGCGAACGGTTTCGCCAGGCTCGCTGTCATCGACAAATTGGTCCGTTTATTTGTGATGGAACAATTCCACAAATAATTAATTTGATTGAAAACGTCTGTCTTCTAGAAGTTTAATTATATTTTAAATGGAATGACATGTATCCAGTGGCGTGCCTAGGGTCACCCAGTAAGGCAAGCCAAGGAATTATAAATAAATATTCGTAAAGAAATTACATAATCTTTCTTTTCATAACATTTCTGCACATAACGTAAATGACAGATAACATTCTGACAATAGAAATGACGTTCGTGACACATCGAATAGTAACATACTTCAGAGTGATAAAGCCCGGCTTCAAATCCATACAAAAAATTGTAGATATCTTCTGGTATACGAGTATATGCACCTAGCTATATGATTACAAGCCAAAAGTACGTAAGTGCGACAAAGACCCTTTTACATTTTGCAAGCCTAATATGAAGCCCATCGAAAACATAAAACAAAACATGTGGACGTAGGCGATTTCGTGTGCATCTCACCTACGGTACGTATGAGTGAAATACAATACGGCGCGGCGTATGAGTGGAACAAAACAAACACTTAGGTCTGTTTCTGCATCAGATGAGAGTAGTGATGTCAGGAGTTCCACTAAAGAACACCAAGGAGTTTGTCTACCTCGGGAGCAAAATAACATGGGACGGTCGACAGCCGTATACATCAGGCTAGGCTTGCATTTAATAAAAGGTCGAAAATAATAGAATCAAATAATATAGACCTAAAACTGAGAATACTCCTCATCAAGACCTATGTATGGAGTGTCTTGATGTACGGCTGCGAGACATGGTGCCTATCCGAAAGGGATAAGCGGAGACTAGAGGCTTTTGAGATATGGTCCTATAGAAGACTCTTTGGAATTTCCTGGAGAGACCACATCACGAATGAGGAAGTTCTTCAAGGAATCGAAGGAGGAAGGCACCTGCTCAGGACCTTGTCCGAAAGGCGTGCAAGATGGATCGGCCATGTAATACGTCAAGAAGGTCTCTTGCATGCCATAATGGAGGGTATGATCGAGGGGACAAACTCTAGGGGACGCCCACGCCGAGAGTACCTGGAGGACCTGTTGGTGGACGTGCGCTGCTCATCATATGCAGATCTCAAAAGAGCCGCACAAGACAGGGAAAAATGGAAGAGAATAATGGAGGAAATTGCTGCAAACCAATCCCAGGATTGAAACCAGAGGAGGAGGGTTTCTGCGCATGTCAGCGGAGTTCTTCGAAACGTAACGAATTAAATCGCTTTAACTCGCGCGAAAATTCAAAATATTATTTTATTCGTAGACGGCTCAAACGCGCAATAAACGTCGTTTTATTACAGATTTTTTTAAGGCAAGCCCGGCTTTTTGGCTTCTATGGAAGTACCGCCACTGCATGTATCACCCTTCTAAGTGTGTACCAAACATTTGACACGTGACCTCATTTCTACGGCATCCTACTTTCATTCTTCTTTTGCCAGCTCCAAGGTTCAATTCCATACATAAGGGTTGGCGCTAGAACTATTTTATGTTTCATATCTCCAAACCTTTGGTTTTTTTTTTAATTTTACTTGTGATGCAATAAATAAGAACACATTAATGTGAATGGAAAATACATGGTACGAATGAAAAAAATTGATAATGCCTTATACAGGCGAAACATATCATTTCCATAAATTATAATGAAACTTCAGAATGATAAAAAAATAAATGCAATAATTTATAAAATTAAGTAAATTACCATCACGCCGTCTCCCCGGAGGGGTAGGCAGAAGGAATGTAACGTCACACTGTTCTGTCCTGACATACGTCTCTCGCTTCCTCTACATTCATACATCTTGTCATGCACGCACGTCGATTTTTCCGACTCCTCACGTGACCGACATTCAATATTTGATTGATTTGATCGTGCCACGTTTTCCTCGGCCTTCCTCTATTTCTAGCTCCGTTCACGCCGTTTACATATACCTTCTTTACCATTCTGTCTTCACTCATTCTTTCCATGTGTCCAAACCATCTTAATGACCCTTTCCTTATTTTGTTCATAACACTTTCATTCGCACCACATTCACTTCTTATACTTGCATTTGTCACTCTATCATATACAGATTTGTCACACATTCGTCTTAGAGATCTCATTTCTACTGCATTTATTCTACTTTCATCCTTCTTTTGCCAGTTCCATGCTTCACTTCCATACATAAGGGTCGGCACAAGAACACCATTGTGCACTGCCATCTTAGCTTTTTTGGATAGGCTTTTGTTTGCGATGGCAACTTTAAGTGCACTCTCGCAATAATTTATAATACTATATAATCAAGGAAAGCTAACTTGAATAGTCTGTCAGCCCTGGATGGAGTCGTAAAAACGGTCCGTAATAAGCGGAACACCATACGGCCGCAGTTCCAATACTCGAGACGCGGACTTATTTATGGACTTCGCATGGGGTTTAAGTGTTGTGACGTCAGATATTCGCTTTCAGTTCGTTACGGCTTTAGCATAAGGCGGATTGGCGTCGAACCCGGAATATCTCGAAAACAAACCTAACCTAACATAACTTCCTTTTGACCTTCGTGGCCACATGGTTAGTGCGTGAACTGTCACTCCGAGGGTCCCGGGTTCGATTCCCGTCGATAGCAGTGAGATTAGCTATAAACGACCCACAAAAAATGAAAATGCACAATTACAAAAAACATGGAACTACGGAGACATTAAAAAAAGGGCGGCTTGAATGTAGTATAATGTTTAAAAATAAGTAAAGGGTTAAAATAGTGTTATATTAGGTCCTTACATATGAAATTGGCGTTTTGTATGAGAGGAACATAAAGTTGATTTTTTTTAAATATTTAATCAAAGTATGTACCATTGCTATCTATGCACTTTTGCCATCTCATAGGTAGTTCATCGATCCCTTTACTAAAAAAAACCATTCGGACGGGAATCAATAAAATCTTTGAAGTCGGTTTGGACTGCCCCATTGCAGTTGAATTTTTTCCCTTGCAAGAAGTTATCCAAATTTCGAAAAAAATAGTAATCTGTTGGGGCAAGGTCCGGAGAGTACGGTGGACGTCTTAGACATTCCAATTGAAGCTCTTCTAATTTGGTAGCCGTCTGTTGTGCAGTGTGTGGTCTAGCGTTATCATGAAGCAGCAGTGGCCTAGAGCGATTAACCAGCCTCGGTTGTTTAGCAGCTAGCTTTTCCATCATGGTTTGCAGTTGCTGACAATAGACATCTGCCGTAATCGTCTGGCCAGATTTAAGAAAGCTGTAGTGAACGACACCAGCACTAGTCCACCAAACGCTCACAAGTAACTTTTTTGGAGTCAATTTTCGCTTGTCGCATGGTTTGGCTGGTTCGGCAGGGTTCAGCCATTGCGATGAGCGCTTCCGATTATCATACAGGATCCACTTTTCATCACAGGTAATGATTCGATTCAAAATCCCTTAATTATTGTGCCGGTTGAGTAATGCAAAGCAGCAGTCAACGCGCGTTTGTTGATTTGCTTATAAGACAATATAGTATAATATTATACATAAGTCAATTAATTTTAAGTTATACACTTTAGAATATGTGTTGCTCCCCTTAATTGTTCCCTAAATAACTAACTAACCATCACGCCATTTCCCCGGAGGGGAAGGCAGAGAGGATAGATCGCCACAATGCCCTGTTCTGGCATACTCTCGGGATTCCTCTACATTCATACATCGTACCATGCATGCACGTCGATTATTCCGACTTCAAATGTGGCCGCCTTTTAGTAATTGATTAATTTGGTCATGCCATGTTTTCCTCGGTCGTCCTCGGCTTTTTTTCCCACTCACGCTGCTTGTGTTAAACTTTTTAACCATTCTGCTCTCATACATTCGTTCCAAATGTCCAAACCATCTGAGGGATCATTTTTTAATTTTATTCATGATGCAGTCATCTGCCTTACATTGAAGACTCCGTACTCCATTTACATCGTAAACGTATACTTTCTTAACCATCCTTTCTCCATCCATGCGCTCCATATGTTTGAACCAACGCAGCGATCCTTTCATAATATCTTCTTCCGCTCTACATTCCTTTCTTATATCAGCACTTGAGATTCAGTCGTACATCGTTCTTCCACACATGGTCTTAGGGATCAAATTAATCAATTATTAAAATCCGGCCATGTCGGCATAAGTGACGAGCGTGCGTGTCACGGTGTATGAATGTAGAAGAGGTGCGAGAGTAATGTCAGGATAAAACAGTGTAGCGGTAAACGGCGTGAAGTGAGATAATTCTAATGTAAGCGTCAAATGGTGGTATTTTAGCAGGGCGAAACTTTGGTTTAAAAATATAATATTTATTAAATGTAAGAAAAGCAAAATATTCCACGGTAACACAGTAGTTAACGTGGCATATTATTATTGTTTAAAAATGTGTTCAACAAACCAATATTTGTATAGTGGACGCTTACACAGGCAGCGATGGGCAACCATTAAAACAAATACTTATTATCAAGTTAAACCATTTAAAATAACTAACTAACCATCACGCCGTCTCCCCGAAAGGGTAGGCGAAAGAATGGACTGTCACACTTTTACTGATGCGGCACTCCATCCTTCTCTTTTCGCCCCGCGGGAGACGCGGTGTGATGGGTCGCGAACCTCATCGCCACCAATAGGCATCTCCCGCGCACACTTCGATCGTGCAACACCCACAAAATCAATCTAAAACAAATAATATAAAATACAATGATATAAAATAAAATAATAATAGTTTATGTTACGAATCCACCGTTTTTTAATTTAGCACATACCAGGAGTGTTAGTTGAAGTTTGCTGGTTTTTTCAATAAAGAAAACGCTTAATTCTCAAGGGGATCTCAAATTTTTTTTATTCAAAGTATTGACCATCGGATTCTATACATTTTGCCCATCTTTGAGGCAAATCATGGATACCATTCCAAAAAAAAAATTCTCTCTCGAGGCAAACCATTCGACGAGCCATTTTTCGACTTTTTCAAAATTGGCTAAGCGCTGCTCTGCGAGTGAGTGTCCCATCGATGCGAAAAGGTGATAGTCGGACGGGGCAAGGTCTGGAGAGTACGGCGGGTGCGATAATATTTCCCAATTCAATGCTTTGAGAGTGTTTTTCACCACTTTAGCTGTATGTATGGTTTTTCGATTTTCGATTTGTCTCGCGTTTATTTGGTGTGGTACCCATTTTCCATACTTTTGGATCTTTCCCATGGCTTTTAAACGTTGGCAAATTGCTCCTCGGGTCACATTAAGTGTTTGGGCCAATTTTTATTGCGATTGGGTCTTCATCCAACAACGCCTGCAATTCCTCGTCTTCGAACTTTTTCGTTGCACCAGGATGTTCATTGTCTGTTAAATCGAAATCTCCACTTTTGAATTGAGGAAACCATGTCTCACATGTTCTAATCACTGGAGCATGTTCACCATAAGTTTCTACCAGCAACCGATGAGCTTCAACTGCTTTTTTCTTTTGATGAAATAAGAAAAGCAACGAATGCCGCAAATGCGATTTACTTGGAACGAAACTCGACATATTCACTGAGGTAAACAACTATGACACTATTATTTTGGCAGAATGTAACTTATGTATTTTTGAAGGTTAATGTCCATAGAAAAATATGACATAGATGCCAAATCATATAAATGTATACATATCTCTAGCGACATCTATGAGTAAAACCGGCAAACTTCAACTAACACCCATATGTAATGTAATAACACATAATGTTTTTTTCGATGTTGCACATGTTGACATGGACGATCCGGACTTTTGTGTTTATTTAATTTATGTTACACGTATCCACTGTTTTTTAAATTAGCTGTAATTAGGCACTTAACCAGCAAGAACTTTAAAATAATATTGAAGAAATTATTCAAATTGACATAGAATATTATTATCTGGGCTGTCAACGCTTATATAGTGTTGTTTGCTATATTGATCGTCCCAAGGAATATCCGATTATCTAGTAGATACCGAATGGGGTTCGTTATTTTGTTTATTTGTAATTACTCTTGATTTCTCTCTTATACTCGTATATAGTGTTACTTGTTAATATTTTATGATAAAACAAAAAAATCCTGTGCCGCGGTTGAGCACCCCTGGCAGAAAGCTAGCGGGTCCCGTGTTTGGCGACTAATCACGTTCCGTGTGCTCTACCAACATCTTGATGGCAACCACTGTATTGACATTCGTTCGGACGCCGTGACGAGAAATAAATTACTATGTATTTACGTGTTCTTAGTGCGGAAAACTTCAACGTGTAAACAATCGTTCGAAAATTTAACAAACATTGAAAACGTGCTATTTGTGCAAAATACAAAAAAAAATCGCAACCTGTCCTCGTGTTATGAGATGTCGCAACGAAGTAACTAACTAACAGAAGGCAGTTAGGATGGAACGCCATACTGTCCTAAAATATGGTACATCTCGAGATTCTCCTACATTCATACAGCGTAAATTTCATGCTCGTCAATTTTTCTGACTTGGAAATCAAATCAGTTTATTCACTCAAAAGACATTAGAAACAGCATAAATGTTTAAGGCATCTATTGATCTAGGGGACTTGGGTTCAAGCCTGGACACGACCAGATTCCTTCTTCATAATAATGAGCTATTTTCTGCTCTCATTGAAGATTGTAAAATAAATTCTAATATCATTGATATAAATCCTTGATGTTAGTCTTTTTATTTAAAAAAAAACTAACAGTAAGTAGTAAGGATGGAACGCTATACTGCTCAGTCCTAAAATATGGTACATCTCTAGATTCCTCCACATTCATACACCGTAACATTCATGCTCGTCAATTTTTCTGACTTGGAAATTAAATCAGTTTATTCACTCAAAAGACATTACAAACAGCATAAATGTTTAAGACATCTATTGAGTACAGGTAAAATATTATATAAATACAATATTAAAACAATAACAAAAAATTTCATTAAACACATTAATTTCAAAATGTGCAGGTCGTTTACAAATTATAATTCTGCTCTTAACTTTAATTCCTTGGACTCTTTCGAAAATAGGCGAACAATTAATGTTGATGATGTTGCTTCACAAAATCATTCACTTCAAAATAGACAACTCCGAACTTCTTAGTAAATTATTACTGAATACCCCTATGCTTCGCACAAGACACACTGCGAACCAAATATTCCACCTTCCTGCTTATCGGACTAACTACGCTCAGAGTGCGGCGGTGTACCGGACGTGCGACAAGCACAATAAGTGCTTTAATAACATCGATGTGTTCCATCTTAATGAAAGGGATTTTAAAAAAATGGTTGGAGCAACCCTTCGGGGCGAATGAAACTAGTTACTCTACTTTTTCTTTTCTTGTCTTTTTCTTTTTTTTTACATTTTAAAATTATATATCTTTAATTATTCATTATTACTAGTACTACTAGTTTTCTCTTTAACTTATCAAAGTGTTACTTTATTCTTCTTATATATTTAGCCTTATGTCAGTTGTTATATAATATTTGTGGTAGCATGTAATTGGCCTTGTTTTGTTGTCTCTGTGTGTTTATATTCGTATACTGTAATTGCTGTTTGTTACCCTCAATAATAAAATAATAAAATAAATAAAATAATACCAGGAACGCATTAATGATGAACCAAACAGCCCGATTGATGGGTTTTTGAAAGTTCTATCGTTTAAAGATTAAATAAATATTTTAGACTTACCTCTAAGACTATCAGCAGGATGAGTGCCGTAGAGATCATATGGTCCACGTGCATAGGGTAATGGAGGATGGTGCGCAAGCGCTCTGGCAGCCAGATAGCGAAGCTCTCCGTGCAGACTGGATGCTGTCAGCCTAGAAAAAATAGATATAAACATTACCATATGCAAGACACTGAGAGATCGCGTGAAGGATCACGATGAGGATATGATAAGATGGAGCAGACAGCGAAAAAGGGACTGGTACGGTCATGTTCAAAGAATGGACACCACCAGACTTCCCTATATTGCACTTCATAATCAGCCTCACGGGACCTCGTGGAAGACCTCCTAAAAGATGAAAGGACAGCTGTGAGTCTACCTCACAGGAGGAGCAACACCCTGGAGAACAGACCACATGATCTGCAACAATGAGAAAGAACAAAAAGGAGAAGAAAACAAATTGAGGTTGTATTTGAACAAACAAAACCTTGATTCACCGAGGAAGGGAAAACGCTTGCCTAATACTATTTTTTGAAAAATTATTTTTAGAACATAAAATATTGTATACACCCAAGTATGGTGAAATTTAACATATTATAAAAGTGTGTTCTTTTCATTCTTTTCAATTTAACTAGAGTGACCCAAAGAAAAATTGGACTAAGCTGGGCAGCTTTCGGAAACATGGGTTACATCCTTAAAAACCGGAAAATACCGATCAACCTGAAACGAAAAGTCAATGAAATCTGTGTTCTGTCAGTCGGTACTTATGGTCTTGAAACTATTACATTGTCCAAACAAAGTTCCAAGAAACTATGAGTGACCAAAAGAGCCATGTTAGGAATAAGCCTAAGAGACAGAGTCAGAAATGATACGGTGAGAAAAAAAACAAAGGTCGCTGACATCATCCACCGGGTGGCGACTCTAAAATGGCAATGGGCAGGTCACGTAGCCAGAAGTTCAGATGAAAAATGGACAAGAAGACTGCTGACTTGGAGACCGTGGACGGCAAAGAGAAGTGCAGGGCGATCGCATCTACGGTGGAAGGATGAACAGAGATGTCGAAATAACCTGGATGCAGTCTGCACAAGACAGAGTGACGTGGAAGCGAATGGAGGAGGCCTTTGTCCAGGAGTGGACGGGAATAGGCTGAGGAAGAAGAAGATAGTATTCTTTATCTCCAGTTTAAAAGCTATAGATTGCTACCACTGAGTTAGGTTAGGTTAGGTTGAGTATGTATTATATTTTAGCTACTTCATTATAGCTTCTACTGCTTTTCTACGAACAAACCTTCCTAAAAACCCAATTTGTTGACACTTTTGAGTGTTATTTTAAATTATTGCCATTTCTGCACACATACAAAAAATTATCCAATAATTAACGTTTTTTGGGATGGCTTTGGGTTGACTACCGTCATTATAACCATAAACATCTGTTTCAGCTTCTCTAGGATAGAACTAATTAACACGCATACCAAGCGTGCTTTATTACAAAGACTTGTATTTATATTAACTAACTACGTGTATCATGTATGTATGGAAGTAACCTTATGTATGGAAGCGAAACATGGAACTGGCAAAAGAAGGATGAAAGTAGAATAAATGCAGTAGAATTGAGATCTCTTAGACGAATGTGTCGATACTCTGTGTAAGATAGAGTGTCGAATGAAAATAAAAGAATTGAATGCGGTGCGAATGATGGTGTTATGAACAATATAATGAATGTATCATTAAGATGGTTTGGATATATGGAAAGAATGAATGAAGAAAGAATGGTAAAAAAAATAGTATATGTTAACGATGTTAATGGAACTAGAAATAGAGATCTTCTAGAAAAGAAAACTAGAATATAAAAACCTTCAAAACCAAAATGCACTCGATAGTATATAAAATATCTAATTTCATACCAAATGTACCAAATACCAAATGTTTAAATATATTTTGGTTTTCCAAACGGAAGTCGAATGTTGTCTGTAACGTGATACTGTATGTGGTATTCAAAAAAGGCGGGACTCCTTTGAAATTAAGGGTAGGAAAAAATGGGGCGTTGTGACCATGTGCTAAATTCGTGGTAATGTTTTCACTGGGGTTGTAAAAATGTGTCAATATGGTGATAAGAACATTATCCCTTAAACTAACTGATCTTTACAGCGTAATTCAATAATCTATATAAATAAAAGGCAATGTTCGTATAGGTGAGTTATTCGCGAAAACGGTGCTAAACAATAAGCATAATAATAATCTTCTTCAAGTGCCCTGTTCAACTGTCCTGCGCCGGTCGGAACACCTCCTCCACACTTCGGATGCCGGTACACTCTCTCACGTTTCGCAGCCAGGACAATTGTCTCCTTCCGGGCCCTCGGCGTCCCTCAATTTTCCCCTCCAATAGAAGAAGGTGGTACTTTTCCCCACGCAGTATATGACCCAGACGTGAGATCTTTCGAACCTTGATAGTTGATAACAGTTCCCTATCAACTCTAGCTCGCCTCGGGACTTCGGTATTGGTAACCATGTCTGTCCAGGGAACTCTGAGCATTCGGCGATGGAGCCACATTTCAAATGCTTCCAGTCTGTTCATTGAGTTAACTTTTCAGGTCCAAGTTTCACACCCGTACTATAAAACAGACCACACATAGCATTTGATCATTCTCTGGCGGAGTTTCAAGTCTACGTTATCATTGCAGAAGAGTGATTTCATTTTATTAAATTAGTGATTTCAGTTTAATAAAATAATTATTATTATTACTATTATTATTGATTATTTCTAAGACCGCGTTAAACTCGGCAAATACTGAACCGATTAATTCCGATCTTACTTCATCATTAGATATTCTATCATACATTGTTTTTCCGCACATTCTTCTAATAAAGCAAATTAAACTTAAAAGTTGGTTTATTTTGTTATTGTATGTATTGTTATCAATTTTCCCATATTTCGGTAGTTCGGAAGTGGCTGAAAATTTAACTGAAAGATTCCTTTACACTCAGGTCTACATAAAATTGCATGATATTAAAAAAAATATATGAGAAAAAAATTTAAGTAGTCAAGGGGGGCGGCCGTGAGGTAAGTATCTATTTCTGGAAATAATCATTAAATAAACTTATTGTACCCTAAGGCATTAATATTGTGGAATTCCATAGCAATATACTTAGGACATTGAAAATAACTTTGTTTAATCTAATTAATATTATTACTATTGTTTAATATTATTTATTATTTCTTATTGATAAATAAAAGATATTAGTACTTATAACAAATAGCCCAGGTTAATTTTTAAATTAAAACTCCCCGGAGGGGTAGGCAGAGAGGATGGACCGCCACACCGTTCTGTCCTGACATACCTCTCTCGTTTCCTCCACATTCATACGTCGTAACATGTATGATCGTCGATTCTGCCGACTTCGAATGTGCCCGCTATTCTGTATTTGATTAATTTGATGCTTTCTTTGGTATTCCACGACTTCTCTTTCCACTCACATCGCTGGAATACAACATTTTAACCATTATTCTCTCGTCCATTCGTTCCATATGTCCAAACCATCTCGACGGATCCTTTTTTAATTTTACGTCTGATGCAATTATCTGCCTTACATTTCTTCGTTCGGTATTGTACCATATGTCGTTTTCAGATACATAAAAGATTTAATAATATTTAAAAATTCAACTATTAGTGTTAACTTTTATGGGAGGGGGGCGTTCAACGTTTATTTTTCTTGTAAAGGGGGCGGTGGCCTAGGAGATCTCATTTCTACTGCATTTATTATATTTTTATCCTTCTTTTGTCAGTTCCATTATTCGCTTCCATACATAACGGTCGGTACAGGAAGAGTGCCAAATGCAGATAAAAGAAGTGAATGCAGTGCGAATGTTATTATATAACTTATAACTTTTAATATAATTTGAATTTAAAATCAGTTATTGTTACAAGCATTATAAAATGTCATTCTATCCTCTTGCAATACAATAAATCATGGTATACACATGTTGAACCATTTGATTATATGCAAAATGGCTGGTTATTCGACCCAAATCTTCTATCGCATAAATTAGCAATATATTAAAATTAACAGTATCGTTTTTTTATAGCAACCCATCCCTTCGATTCACAATAACAATAATTTACATATCTCTAAAATTATCGACGTATTTTAAATTCATTGTGGTTATTGGGGTAAGTAGAGGGGATGGTATGTCGGTCTATACAATAATATGCTTTTGACACAGCGGGACCAGCGACGTGGAACATACTGAATAACCAACGAACTAACCATCACGCCGTTTCTCCGAAGGGGTAGGCAGAAAGATTGAATTGCCACACTTTTCTTTCCTGACATATTTCTCTCGCTTCCTCAACATTTATACATCATGTCATGCACGCGCCTCGATTTCTCTGACTCCCCACGTGGCCGACACTCAATATTTGATTTATTTGATCGTGCCACGTTTTCCTCAGTCTTCCTCTATTTCTAGTTCCATTTACATCGTTTAAATATACTTTTTATCATTCTTTATAATAATAATAATAATTAGGCTAATTTGTATAGCGCCGTTTTCGTGAATAGCTCACCTCAAGGGCGCTTTGACAATGTTTTAGTCATGAGAGCTGCATGTGACACCAGCAATCAGATAACCGTTGTTTACATTTTATGGGATATTTTGAAAAGGTGGGTTTTTAGGTGAGATTTAAAGTCTGTCGGATTGTCAATGCATCTGAGGCGTGCAGGAAGCATATTCCAGGCGGACGGACCTGCCACTGCGAAGGCCCGATCTCCGAAATTTGTCCGGGGGTTGCGCTTTGGCTCAACTAATCTGCCTATTGCCGAGGAGTTTGCTAATCGAAGCGTAGATTGCCGCAAGTTAGGGCTATCAGCAACACAAAGTTCAGATATACGAGTATAGGCTGGTGCCATTCCGTGAAGCGCTTCTTTCTTTCCATGTGTCCAAACCAGCTTAATGATACTTTCATTATTTTGTTCATAACACCATCATTCACACCGCATTCACTTCTTATATTTTCATTCGACACTATCATACAGAGCATCACACATTCGTCTAAGAGATCTCATTTCTACTGCATTTATTATACTTTCATCCTTCTTTTGCCAGTTCCATGCTTCGCTTCCATACATAAGGGTCGGTACAAGTAGAATAAATGCAATAGAAATGAGATCTCTAAGACGAATTTGTGGTAATTCTGTATATGATAGAGTGTCAAATGCAAGTATAAGAAGTGAATGTGGTGCGAATGAAAGTGTTATGAACAAAATAATGAAAGGGTCATTAAGATGGTTTGGACACATGGAAAGAATTAGTGAAGACAGAATGGTGAAGAAGGTAGATGTAAACGACGGAAGATATATGTAAACGACGTGAACGGAGCTAGAAAGAGAGGAAGGTCGAGGAAAACGTGGCACAATCAATTCAATCAAATATTAAATGTCGGTCACGTGAGAAGTCGGAGAAATCGACATGCGTGCATGACATGATGTATGAATGTAGAGGAATCGAGAGCAGTATGTCAGGAGTGAAAAGTGGGGCGTTCTATTCTTTCTGCCTACCCCTCCGGGGAGACGGAGTGATGGTTAGTTAGTTAGTTAGTGAATCGAAAAAGAAGTCGAGGAAGGTCAAGGAAGACATGGCATGACCAAATTAATCAATTGCTGAAATGCGGTCATGTTCGAAGTAGGAACAATCGACGAGCGTGCGTGTCACGATGTTTGAATGTAGAAGAGGCGAGTTATGTCAGGATAGAACAGTGTGGCGGTCCATTATCTTTATTAGTTAGTTAATTAGTTTGTTTGCGTGACGGTTAGACACTAATTCATACAAAACAGACAAAAATATTATTTCAAAATTTCAATTAGAACATATTTTATTAAAAAACAGAACAAGCCGCCGAATCATTTCAAAAGGGCAAAAGAGCGGGACGCAACATAGCACGTAACGCGAGTGCGAGAGGGACAAAGTTTAAGACGTTTAAAAAAAATATTAAAAAAAGAACACGCTTTCAAACACAATGGGTGCGAGCGGGACGCAAGACAGGCGTGACGCGCACAAGACAGCGCGATAAAAAGAGACGCAGCTATTTCCAGATGTTGCTTCTTTGTAAGGAAACTTGTATATCGTAAATTTAACGAGATCAAATCGATAAATCGATGGGTTCGGCTGTACAAAAGGTCGCAAGCGCCGCGTTTGATCAACGCCAATTTGTATCTTATTACATAATTGAATACGGCACACTTTTGCGTGTTGTGGGCATTTAAATTACGTGTTTGCACATCCGTGAGAAAGGTCCATATGAAGTTATTACAGAGGATGAAATTTGAGATGAATGACTCAATTTTGTGGGAATTGTTTGATCGGACATTTACAGACAATGTTTTAGCATAAAAAAGTTTATAAATCGTTCTCCCGATGATGAAGGTATTAAATCTTCGAAACACGACGAAAAAAATAAACATAGTTTTCAACAAAAGTGGAAAAAAACATAGTTTTCATTGCATTATACTTACTGTTATTATGAGGGAAGAATGGATAAAAAGATATAAATGCAAGTAGAGTGATTGGAAAAAGAGGAAGGCCAAGGAAGACATGGCATGATAATCAAATGAAATTCAATGTGAAGTGTGGTGTTACATTGTAGCATATATACATTAGGGTGTCCCTTATATGGGCAAAAAATTTTTTGGATTATTGAAACGCATACCCCCTAATTATGTTTAATAGTCTACTAGTTACCCAAATACAGAATTTCAACTTCCTACGTTAATTCTAACCCGTGCCGACTTGCCCTCA